>JAULKM010065129.1:0-12163 GCA_032355605.1 Rubia tinctorum | reverse complement strand
AAATTTTTTGAATGTTGGAACATGATCTGGTGGTTAGTTCTATTTTATCTAGGTTAGGATTACTCTTCTTATTTCAATTGTGATAAGGATTGAGAGTTCTATATATGATAATTTGTGTCTGGTGATAACCCAAGAAATTGGTTTTACAATCCAAGAAAACATCGACTACATTTGCAAAAGTTTTGGACGGCAAGATAAAAATTATTTTTGCACCACGCATTGAGCGGCGAGGGTTACAAATAATTAAAATTAAATTGATTTTTTATTCGTTATTTATCTATCTTTTAGGAACCATTGGAGATTAAGTTTTACTGTCCCGAAGAAGAAGCGGGTTTTTTTGGATGTATTCACTACACTTCCAACCATCAGAGTCATTTGTAAAAATATTGGGTGCACCCATCAAAGATTCAAGCGATAAAGGTTTGGAGATTATCGAGATTGAGGTGTGGTTTTGTCCCTAAATAGACCTTTACTTGTAATCATCATTTATATTAAACGACATATAATTATCTTTAATCAGTACAAGAAGCAAGCAAAAACTTGGGAGTGCAGCTACTACATATGCTATACGGCGTCGAGTGCATTCAACAAGTATGAGTGGATTACCTGGAGATCGACAAAGTAAGTTGTGAGTAGGAGTGGTGTCCCTTTTGAATTTATTTGTCATTCTATGTTCTAATTGACGTATTCTTATACACACAAGTTTTTAATGCCAACCACAAGCCGTATTCGCAAGATGATATCAACATCGCAAGAAATTGCTTGGTTAGATATTTAGTGAATTCCAGATTTGTGTGGGACAAAGTGTCTACTGTGATTACATGAAATGTGTAGAATAGAATTTGCTAGATTTCTATTCCTATCTATGGATTGTTGCTTTGTTATCATAGTCTATAGATTTTGGCTAGTTAGAATGATCATTTCATATATTTTGTGGAAGATGTTAGGAGATATGTATTGTACACTAGGGATTAATGCTTTGGAAGCATAGTTTATAGATTTTTGTAAATATTGGAGCTCTTTGTATGAGGTTTTTTTTGGCCAGATTTTATATATGAAAATTGCCATTTTTACCTCTTTAGTCGACACAGTTTCGAATCTGGAACTAATGTTCCAACCCTGAATATGCTAACCTCAAAGTCACGAAATACATTTTTGAAATCGGAACAGAAGTCCCAATTCAAGACCCGAATAAGGAACTAATTATCCCAAAAAATGCAGTTCACGCGTCAAAATCTAGTAGCGGGATAGAATCAACACCCAATTTAGAAACTCATTACAAAGCCTAGAAAATGCCTACGTGTTCAGAACCTTACCTCCGTTCCAAACCCAGAATTGATGATACAAGAGCCAACAATAACATACATGTTACGAGCTCAGAACTCCACTTTCGAGCTCGGAACCGGTAGGAGTCAGTTGCTCCATGAACGTCAGAGATGGAAGAAAATCGCCTTTGTTGGGGCATTTTAAAGTCGGTTATGGAAGAAATTTCTTGTTTTGGTACTACAGTAACCGAATTCGAATGCAAATAGGAATTAAAATTTAGCAAATGCATCCATTTTTTTGAAATTTTGCACTGTATATTATATTTTCTGACAATTGAAAATAATTATTTTTTAGATTTAAAAAAAAAACAGTGGACCCATCTCCTCTCCTCTCCTCTCATTTTGATTTTATATTCTATTTTTAGGAAAGAAACAAAGAGTTTGATTTTTTAAAATAAAAAAAGATGGTTCTTTAATAATAACCCAAACATAAACCATATTCCCAAAACTGATTCTTCTTCTTCTTATTCTTCTTCTTTTTTCTTAAATAAGTAAAATAAAAAAAAAAACTTGAAAACGGAGCGGGACTCATGCCGCGCTTTGACGTCGGGAATTGTTGCTTAATCGCCGCTTCTTTTTCTCTGTCGCCAGACGCTTAGTGGAAGCATTGGTTCCTATTAAATAATAAAATTAAAATAGAAGTTCATTTTTAGTTATTTTTTCAATTTATTTTTCCTTTAATTATTCACAATCGAAAATAGAGTTCGAATTTTCTAATTGCATCTTCTAATATTTGTTTTTATAACCATGAGCTGAATATTCAAATATAAAAATATACTTTTGAGTATATATATTTAAGAATGCATCTCGTAATATTTATTTTTGTTTACATTAACCATTCTCACCCTGAATAATTTATAAAAAAGGAAAAATAGTGGACACGTTTGAAGAATGCACTATTTAATATTTATTTTGTTTGCATTAACATCTACTAATTAATTATTCAATTTTTCTCTGTGTAATTTGATTATGTCTATTTACCCATCCACGGGGCAGGATGTAAAAAAATATTTTTTAAAATTGTGAAGGTTAAAATTTATTTTATTCCGACCTCAAATTATTATTTTTTCAATTTATTATTACAAGAGATTTTAGAATATATATATTTTAAAAATAACATATGATGCATTCTATGAATGTCCTCTAATTTTAATCTTATTTTTGTCAACTAATTTTTATTATAGAGGTTAAAATATATATATTTTTAAAAATAAATAGAGGATCCATGCATTATCTAAATGCATCCTCTAATTTATTTTTATTTTTTAAATTCATTACTCTTTGGAGGGTCGGAATATTTAATAAAATAGAAGAAGATAGAGGACGCATTATCTAAATCCGTCATCTAATTTTATTTTTTTATATTCCATACTTCTAGCCAAGATGTTGAAAAAAAGGAAAGTGAAAGAAGAGGAAGCATTTAGAGAATGTGTCCTACCTAATTTGCATCCAATTTTAATTTCACCTTATCCACATCCAATTTTAATCTCTTTCACCCCTAACAACAAAGCACTCGTACCTACATAGTTTATATAACAAAAGTCTATGCAACTCTTACCTTATAAATTGGTCAATGTATCAGATTCTACCCATTTGGTGAAGTAGTCAATGACCACGATCACATTGTTGACTCCCCTTGTTGCTTATAATAATGAACCTATAAGATTGACATCTCATTTCTCAAATTGCCAAGATCCATGAAATGTCATGTCTTCTTGGGGAATGTGAATCGTTAGGGCACGCTTCTAGAAAGGCTCACATGTTTGGATTAATTTAAAGGATCTTTGAACATCATTGGCCAATAGTACCCAGCTTTTAGTAATTTCTTGGCTGGCGTACACTGATAACCAACCGAAAAGTTGGGATATTTTCAAGGCGAGACATTTTCAACTAGAAGCGGATGTGATTTTCGAAGAACTCTTCACTTTGTTATTTCGGATTATTACCCTAACTTTTGCTCCGCATACACAAGGAGCAAGGGGTGTGAGGAGTGCCATAGCAAAGTTGAACAAAATTCTACATCGAATAAAAAAGGTTGAATACTCGTTAGCAGAAAGAATCATCTCTTTGAGAAGGGTTTTCAGACATTAATTGAAGGAGGTTTGACAGAGGAGGAGGTAAGGCAACAAGTTCAACCCATCACACTCAAACAAATAGAGAGATATGAGTTATTCCTGAAGGACCAAGAGCAGAAGGAAGGAGGCTATTTTGAAGATGAAACATAGGAGCTTGCTAGTACAAAAATTGTAAGGAGATTGATTGGTTACGCAATACACATTTTAAAAATCTTTTTGTATTCAAAATCCAGTAAGTTGTTCTTTCTATGTAAGAAGAAGTTAAGCGCGAGCAACAAAATGTGATTTTATTCCATCACAAAAACACAATGTATTGTGCGGGGGAACCAGAGTAGATGACCACTCGGGGAGAGTGAAGATACATTTCATACATGTCGTAGTGAGAAGTATTCCAGGGTATGCAGGCTTCCCATCATCAAAAGAAAACAAAATACAAAATTTGGAATTGGATTTAGAAATAACAAGGAAGAAAGCGGAGAAGCAAGACATGTTATTTGCTATATTAGGAAACCACACATGACTAAGCCTTCCCCATAATTTGTATGACATAACCATCGAATAGGAGCCTTCTTTTACGTGGTTTAGACACTCCCCGTTCTCGAGGGCTATGGTAGAGTGATACTGGAAGTTCTAATCGTGCACGATCCACGTATAACCGTGAAGCAATATGGGTGTATGATAGTTGGAAATGCAAAGGACTTGCCCATCCTATAGCCCATGAGGTTTATCGTGAAAACGGGTATAGGTGACATCCAACCCCAAAATCTATCACCTTTGCCAACCAACGAAGTCGCAAATTTTCAAACAACAAAGTTCACCACATCCAACACTGGTAGTGAAATAGTGATACCCAACATACTGGTGAACACTCGAAATTTTGCCAACATGGGGGACACAGGTGAGGGTGTTGCATGAATCGCTCATCGGGGATAGTAAGGCTACTACATATGATTTCTATGCCCGCAAATTGAGTTTCGGTATTTGATGAACCATTATTTCTTGTTGGCATGATTTATAAGTCCTGTGGAAGTTTTACCAATTAACTCAACCTCTAATGTCAATAGCTTATATGTAATCACACTGGAACTAACTCACCCATTAAGGAAAATGATTTAACTCTTTTCTTTGCAGTGTACCATTTGACTTCGCATATTCCGTTTCACTATACGGACTGCAATATTCTCAGGTATCTATTAAGTATGCTGAGGAAATTGGAAAGAATAAGATTCAGATTCCGTGAATTGGATTTCTATGCCCGGAAAGTATCCAGCGAATTGGACATTTCACGGAAGAGATAATCTCCTACATTTCAACAAGACTTCAACAGGAGAAAAATCCTTCTTTTTAGCGCTATGTGTCTTATACTATTCATCCTACCTAAATGCTCAAGAGATTCATTGGTATGGCCGAGGACCTGAGTTGTTGTTGAGGTTTTCATCGTGTGTGGGTGGCATAGCCCACTAAACCGCGTTTGAGTTGGCATGGGTGTTTGCAGCATGCCATTAGGCTGAAGTAGGTATTTAAAGTGAAAAAAGGATCCTGATGGAAACATCTTGAAGCACAAAGCAAGAATCTTTGCAAACTGAATAATGCGTTGTATGGGCTTTGGCAAGCCCCACATGCATGAAACTCTAAACTGGATGCGTCTCTTGTCTCTCTTGGATTTACAAGGTGTCAGCTTGAACAACCATTCAAACTTAATGAAATTAAGGTAGCACATAAAATCATTTTGTGACAATATATAGTTTTACATGAAGTAACTGGGAATGCGGGTACTACATAATCTTGAACGCCGCCAGTTGTGTTGTGCATTTTGATAGCAATACACAAACTATTTACAAAACATTTATCCTTCATTTTCAGATGTTTGGAGCCGATGCAAACCACACACGAGAAATGAATTGAACATGTACTAAACCAAGCTCGCCCAATACATCGTTATCATCCACACCATAAGGTTATCCAAGCCTACCTTTATACCGGGTCAGTGAATATGTATGATGCATCTGGAAAGCCCACACTAGGGTCTAACCATATTTTGTTAGGGTTTTTCGATTTTGTATGTAATTTACAAAACCTACAATACCTTCAAGCGACCAATGCGAAGATTTTTTGAAAGAATTTCCAAAATCATATTGTTTAATAAATGCGAAGAAATCGCTTTCAGAATTTCTGAAATCGGAAGATCCATCGCAAAGTAAGCCAACATATGCCATGTGAAGTAACATTGCACGGTTTACAGATGCCGTTGATTGCGACAAACAACTACGGTAAATTAACCGCCGTCTAGCAGTGGGTATGAACTACGGCGATGTCAGGGACGGCGATTTGAAATTGCGTCTTACTACCGGTATCACTGCTGCAAACAAGACACTTATGCACTAGTGTGGAGTGGCAGACATTTGATATCGGTAAGATAACCTCGATGAAGGTTCTAATTGTTTTGATCAACGGCAGTTCAATCGTACCGCCATTTAATTGCTCTTTTGCAGTAAAGAGTGCAATTCTTGCCCCTACTTCCCAACAGTATATGATACCATTTTTCTAATATCAACTAGAGAGTTTTGGGATGTAATTAATTAAATTTCACTGCAACTTTTGAACTAGGTCATATATATATATGACATATATATAAAAATTGCAGCGAAAGTTCAAAAGTTCAAAAGGAATATATATATATATAGGTTCTCACTTTGACTTTTCAATGTGAATATATTTTCTGAATCTCAAAAACTGGCAGCTGCATTTTTTGTGATATAAATGGTCAGAATTAAATAGATTGACGAACAACAGAATGTAAATTTGTAGCAGGCATGAGTGCAAAGTAAAAATTCATAACATGATTATTGGAATAGTTAGGTTATTTTCAAGGCTGTTATTGCATCTTGAAAGGGTCACAACCGTTGGGGGGTTAGATTTAACATTGATCTAAAACCATTCGATCAAGAGTTTAAATTTATTTTGTACAATCTTCTCTTTTAAATTAATATTTATTTATTTATTTTGAACTAGACTAATGGCATGGGAAACAGTTCTTGTGGCTAATCATCACTGAAGAGAAACAGATGAAAGTACAGAAGCATCTTCATATAATGGGAAGATGTTTTCCAGTGTACCCTTCAAAAATGTTTTCCAAGACCTCGAAAACTAACTGTTCTAAACACAATTCAAAATGAAATTCAAACAAAAAATTCATTAAATGATGTAGGGCAACAGAAGTCGGAGAAACTAGAACGCAAAATCATCACAAATAAAAAAATTCAAAAAAGAAATATTTTATGCTACTGGAACTTTTTTATTTTATTAATTCATGATCTCAGAAACAAAATTAATTCCATTCCTCTTGGTACATACCAAAGCCCCCAATACTAATTAGTAGCATTGGATAGATAAATCATGATGGCTGCTAAGACCACAGGAAAGACCAGTAGCATATAAAATGGTGGCGGTTGAAGCAAAGCAACAGGGCCGGCCGACTGTAGCGGAAGCAGCAAGAGGCATAACGCAACACACAAGAACATCACGACGGAACCAAGACCCCATCCGCATTCCACTTGATCGCCCGATGATCTCGCCATGGTTTCTTGATGAGGATGGTTTCTGCAAATGAGATGTGATGAAGGAATGGGTGAGTTTCTTATATTTATAAGGTTTCTGGTACCTCTTCAAAGCCAAAAGACACAACCGTTAGGGGTTTGGGGCGGTTACATGTATTTGAGCCATGAAATATTTCAGTTTTTTGTTTGTTTAGGTAATATTTTGAATTATTTCCTCGTCTAGGAAATTGCATTATATTCCCTACCTGGATAATTAAATAAATTTGCTGAACTGGGACGCTTCTTTTTTAAGAACTCGGATTAAGAAAAAATTGAGAATGGAAATGACGATTAGAAGTTAAGAAGCAGCGGCAAAATGGCTATCGGTAAATTAGATAGCACCTGAAAATTAAATACCTTTTCTTAAATCTATTTACTACAACATGTCAACTCTAAAGCATAAAACATTATAGATGTGTGTATTTGTTTATTGGAAATTAACTAAACACAACTTTGCAAACTTCATAAAATGATGCAAGGTTTTCTTACGTGATACTATTTTTAATTGTTATTGCTGAATTATACTAATAATATTTGCTATGACCTTGATTTTGTTCTTTTCTAAGGTGTTCTAAAAAAAAACTATTTACAACTTCATCGAAGAGATAACCCCATTAAATAGGACCATATACGTAATAACAAGAATAATAGAATTATACAAGACATAAAATTATGATGATCCAAAAGAAGATGATAGTATTCAAATCTTCCTATATTAAAAATGGGAAATTAATCTTCTAGTAGCATCCAAGTGATGTGGATGCTGTAAAAGAATTCTTTGAGCAGGGGAGGCTTTATAAGACAGTAAATAGCAGATTGGTAACACTGATTCCAAACATCAAGCAGCAAAGAGAGTTGGAGAACTGAGGCCAATATCATGTTGCTCGACACTCTGCAAAATTATTTCAAAAATCTTGACAGAAAGACTGAGCAAAGACTGAGCACTTGTTCTTGGAAGAAACATTCACGATCACATTATGTTAACACATGAGCTGGTCAGGGGGTATAATATAAAAAGTGGAGTGCCTAGATCTATGATACAGATTGATCTTCAAAAATCTTATGACACGGCGGAATGGGTAGCTTTGGAGGCCATCCTGAGAGAAGTCGGAATACCAGTTAGTTCATTTCCTGGATTATGAAATGTGTTTGATGAGACGTCAAATGTATGTATTTTCCAAAGCATTTAACATATATTTTGTTATTTTTTATTGGAAAATTTCTAGATTTAGATAGGTTTACATCATAAGGGGTTTAGATGGCTATTTTCAATTTTCATATCTAAATCCTTTGTTTTGCAACCTATTTTAAATCTAATGGACTTGTGTCATTATGAGTGATGTGCTCACGCAATATTTTTAGCACATTTGAAACTCATATTAGTAATAGATTAGGTTTTTATCTAAGGATAATGAATGCTTAGTTGGTAAGAAAGTTAGGATGATGATTAAGGACTTATATCTCAAGTCTCTAGTTTAAAGTGTTTGTGGAATGCCCTTAATGATCATGTTCATGATGAAAAGCATCAAGAATGAAGATTCACAAAGAAAAAAGAGAGTTTAGAAGTGAAAGCCAATACGATTTGGCAGAAGAAACGATCCGGATGGAAGAAATAAGACCGGCCGACCGACCCAAAGACAGGCCGACCGACCACTCGGGTGAAGATGACTGGGCATGCGGTCCATGCCCTTACCTGCGCGCCCCATCACAAAGGGGAGAACACTCCCCCGAATGCCATCCGCATACCCCGTGCGCCCATGCCCACAACCGCGCGCTAGAGGATGTCAGACGTGCCCAACCATGCGCTTCAGACCTTGCGTGCCACGCGCGCTCGACGCCCGTCCCGTGCTGTTTGATACTTTTTTTAACTTTCTCTTGGCCACATCTTGGACTATAAATACATTCTCTCTTATCCTCTCTTAAAACTTTTCTCTTGGCCGAAAATACACTTCTCAAAGGCCTAGTTCTTCATTTTCTCTTCATCTTTTCCATCTTTATTTTGTATGATTATGCTTGGGAGTTGTAGAATGATTTGATTTATCTAAACTCTTAGTCTTGGGAGAGATTGGTTGAGGCTTCCTTGCCCATGCCTTGATAATCATTTCTATCTATTTAATGCTTTGTCTATTGTGCATTTATGGAGCTTTGATGTTGGTTGATGTTATTAATGTGATTGGAAGTTTTATTATATGAAATGCTTGTATGATACTTGTTAGGAATGAGTGAAAGTAGCTAATTTCCCCTCTTTGGATATGGAATCCAAGAGCATGAGTTATGGATTCTAATTGGGCTTATGATGTTATAATTGCAAGATAAATATGATGATGTTGAATCCTTTGTCATGTTTATTTTAAGGTAGCAAGTAGGAGAAGTCATTGAATGTTGAAGTTTCTTGGCTAATCTTAGTAAATGATTAAATTGGTTCAATGCTTAGACATTTGGATCAATGTTTATAAGTGTTACCAAACTTGTTGATTCTTCGTACATAATGTCATTAATGAGATATCTTTAGGTGTTTCTCGACTAAAGGGGTCATTAGTGAGGTTTACAAGAGACGTCTAATTCACTCTTGTAAACTACTACCAAAGAAGAATGGAATGTTTATCTTCACAATAAGTAATCAAGGTAGTAAATAGGTCGTGGGTTCAATAATAGATAAGAGGCTCGGAAATGGTAATCAATTTCGCCCTTGGTCCTGTAATTTGTGTTTAATTCACTGTTTGAAGTTTGTTGCATGGTTAGCTCAATCTCTTGTTTATGATAGCATCTTTGTCTTTTAAATTCATTACTTAGAAAAATCAACCCAACCCCTCCCCCCTCTTTACTTGCTTTTATATATCTATATCTACTTATATGCATGAACCCTTAGAAAAATCTCTCTTCTTCGTGGATGACCACGATTTTCCACTATCTACTTAGTTGCATTTAGGCACTTTAGGGCGATAAATTGTATTTTTGAGAGGTAGGAAGAAAACCTCCCAGTGTTTCTACAGTTTCATATAAATATGTTGACAATGGGAACCCCACAAAATTTGTTGCTGCCAAATGTGTTCTTAGACAGGGAGATCCGATATCTCCAATTTTGTTTGTGATCATTATGGAGCACTGGCAGAGATGTATGAGAAATCTGGATCGGAACATCATATTTAAGTACCACTCGAAGTGTGAAAAAGTGAAGATTATAAATATCAGTTTCGCGGATGATTTTTAATTGCTGGTCAATGGAGATGAACAGTCTGTACATTTGCCTATGCTTGAATTTTAGAAATTTACTAAGTCGACTACACTTAAGGTAAATCTATATAAATACAGAATATACTTTGGTGGTTTAGTGAGGAGATGAAGGAAAAATTGATGAAGCTGACATGTTTTAATGAGGGAATTCTTACTTTCAAACACCTTGGTGTTCCGCTGGCAAGCAGAAAGATATCAGTGCTAACATGCCATCCCTTGATAGAAAATATGATTGATAGATTAAAGCATTGGGGTGAGAGACTTTTGAGCTATACAGGTAAACTTCAGTTAATTTGAAGCGTTATGTTTGCATAGTTAACTACTGGATGCAAAGTTTCCCCTTGCCAAAAGCTGTTTTAAAGCATATTGAAGCGATGTGTCGAGAGCGAAATTCATTTTCTGTTTATGCTGCCATTGTAGAATGACGACGAAGGATAGCCTCGGGAAAATGGCTTGTAAGTTTTTTCAAGATTTTGGCAATGGAAAAAGTTTTATATTGTTCCAAAAAGAATATATGTACACGAGAAATTATAGATTATAGCCGTGAGAACTTGGTTGAAACAAAAACTTAAAAGAAAAATGTGCTATCCTAATGTTTTTAGAGGAGTAGAACTTGGTGTACAAGTCACGAACAAAGTTTTCAAATGAAATGAAAGTAGTTGCATTTCAAAATAAAATCACATATATAGATATTTTTATCGAAATTGGTCTATCTATCTATATTAAAAAAAAATCTGAAACTTTTGTTATGTTTATGGCTTTAAATATATATTTTTAGAAGTTTTATATTTTAACAAGTTACGATTGGTTTTATATAGTAAAGAAATAAAATGGTGATAGTCGTTTCACTCACCAAAATAATCTGCAAACTCTAAAAATGAGATTAACACAGTAGTAAGCAGAGTCGATCCCACGAGGAACCGATCAATCACTATAAATAATACCCACTAATATAGAACATTTTTTGTGTAGCCATCACACCTTAATTTTCAGATATTTCTAACAACTAATGACACAAACTAACAAATATCAAATATGAATAAAAATACAAACTAACAAATATAAAAATTTAGAAACTATATAATGAATGTAATCGACTTCGAATAACTCACATTATTTAAACATCAATCATCGGCGCAAAGATAAATCAATTCATATGCATCTATCAGTTATAAGACGACAAGTATTTTCCCAATTCTTTCTTTGCTTGTCGACAATTGACCAATTAAAATTAATCAATATTTCTCTTACCAAGATGCTCCCAGAAATTATTCGCTGAACTAGATACACACCTCGATATTATTAAGAATGAAAAGAACCTGATATAGCAATTACCCTAGTATTCGCAAGTAGTAACGCACACTTAATTGTTCCACATCTTGCTGCTACAATTTTAACTAGTTATCTGTATAGCTTCCACAAGAACTCGCTACTTACTAACCTTTTCCAACGATTAAGTATTGGTGGAATTAGATACCATTATCCTAATAATATTCAAGTTGGCCACCAAGAACAATAAAAACACATAACAATCAATTATAAAACAATTAGGTCTCACGATTCATAAACTAATGATCGTTATTTTACGCCGATGTATAAATTAGCTACTCATAATATTAAACTAAATACACTAATATTATAAACAATATACCTAATTAACTAATAAAAAATAAAGAAACTAATTAATCAAACCGTAGAACAATCGGATGCAAAGCTGGATGAAGAAATTATAGATTCCCAATAACCAAAATCAAGCAGCAGCAAATATGTATGTATGTCTAACTAATCTAATGCCTATCCTCTTTGCAGCAAATCACACGGGTATTTATATACTCCCTCCGTTTCACTGGAATTGACATGGTAGCCTTAGGTGCTTGGATTTAGGTGAATGAAATGTGTGGATGAAATTGAATTTAGAAAGGGAAAAGTAGAA
>JAULKM010065120.1:0-28163 GCA_032355605.1 Rubia tinctorum | reverse complement strand
ACTATCTACTTAGTTGTATTTAGTAAGCATATTGGGCTTATAAATGTATTTTTGAGAGGTACGGCGACGACCTCCCAGGGAGCCTCATGATAGATTTTGGCATAACCCATGCCAGCTGATGCGGGCCGTGCCAAGGCCCCATTACACAGTCCATACAGGCTAGTGTAGGAAATGCTAGATTTTGGTCTGCGCTAAGCTTGTGCGGTCTGCACCGGCCGTGGCTAGTTTGCATTGCTAACGTATTTGCTCCACTACGGGTGAACCGTTTGTCCAATTTAGGACTTCATGCAGTCTATTTTATAGTACTCGAGAAGACAAATCCAATGGTAATACTCTCAAGTTTTGATTCTTTTCGGTCTTTTTCCAGAACTCCGTACAACCTCGAACAACAATCCCTCTATTTCTTCTTTGGCCCTCTCGAACTTTCACTCTGCCTTTCTTGGTCCCAATTTCTTCTACTTCCCCAATTTGATGTTCTTGGCCTTTTATCTACTAAAATCCTTGCAAGGCCTTCGATATATTCTACCATTCTTGCGAATTGCCTTTAAATATCTACTACCACCCTCGCAGATGGCATTCCACCAAAAGAAAATGAAAAGGCACCCATGGGAAACCTACTAATGAGATCAAAGAGGCATATCTAGGTGCCCGTGAATACCAAGTGCCCATTAGTCTCAATCAAGTCAACTAAATGCGAGATTTGGACAAGAAAACCAAAAGTGGTTGTCTGAACCCTTTTTCGTGCAAACCTAACTAAAACTAGAAATATAAACCAACAAAAGATGATAATAAATGTGTTAGATGCATTGGCTAACGCATACATAATAATGCACATCACCCCCTCCTGAACTGTTGCCTATTTCTACCACCGTTGAAATCCAACGCCTTAAATTCTTCCAAATCTTCAACCACTTGTGGGAAAACATCAATGTGATGATCTTGACTGCAAATGGCACACACTTTTACTTGTTGAACATTGATTAGCATTTTTTGCTTCTTCTTGTGTGGATTTTTAGCTCTTAGCTTCAAACTCGGGGTAATCCTTTGAACCTTTTTTTTAAACTTTCTTTCTTTAGCATGATTGTGTTGTGATGAGAAGTGTGATTTTTAAAACTTTGAAGTGTTTTTGGAGGAAGTATGTGAGTTATGTGAATGAGCATGTTTTGAACAAAGTGTGGAGGAAGTATTTGTTCTTGTTCTTGTGCTTTGATGATATAATCTTCCATGTTGAGGGTGTTTAGGCGGAATGATTCTTGATTGCATAATCTTCTTAATGAGGTGTTATGAATTTCCATGAGTGTGTTACATAGGAAGAATGATTTTTGATTGAATAGCCTTATGTTAAAATAACATGGTTTTGAATGTGTGGTTACTTAGAAAGAATGTTCTTCTTAAATGATACTAGATGAATATCATTGTATTTTCTTGCATTAAAATCTTCTTCTTGTTGTCATAGAATGACTCCAAAAAGGAGCAGGCTGGAAAAGTGAACAATTTCCCGGAATGAGAAGGGGAAGAAGTCGGATAAAGTTGGGAGACAAGAGCTGATGACTTCCCTTCCACCTAATCATGCCTTTGTCGTTAAGGAGTTCATGGGGTTAACAAAAATTTATGGGAGTGTGGCCCAAAAGTTAAGGTACCTAAATACCCCAAAGAGGACCATTTTGGAGACGGAGTTTGCATGCAAGGAGACCTTGACAGGTCTAGGCCAACTCGATCCCGTCACTTATTTTCTAAGCCAAATAGGCCTAGAGGGTTTCTTAGATATGCATTCCAAGACTTACATACGGTGGACTTTGGATTTTTTGGTGACCTTATAGCAAGCAAAAGATAATTATGGGAGGAGGATAATCTATTTCCTCTTGGATGACAAGGAATACTTTATGACACATTAGGAGATTTCCCAAGATTTTGGGTAGAAATATGGGAGGGAAGTTCCAAGAACACACTGGAAAGGCCTTATGTTCTCATTGAGCAAATTTTGGAGGATTCTATCGGGGTATGAAGAGGAGACACTTGTGCAAGAGGAGGCCATGTAACAATTGATCGAGAGGATGCATGCTTAAAATCTTGACGATTTTCCTAACATCATTCCCTATGAGAAGAAATAATAGAGGCACAAGGAGAGGAGAAGGAGATATAAGGCGAGACGCTTGAGGGAGGACACTTCAGGGTCCTAAGTGTAAGTGCCACTTTTCCCTTTCTCACTTATGATTCCTACAATTTCATTGCATTAAGATAATGCATGGTTCAAGTGTGAGGGACGGAGTAGTTAGGCACTTAGGATTATTTCATCTCGAGATTCCTTAGTATTTTTTATGTCATTTTGTATTGGGATGTTTTGGGAGAATTTTTGTGGTGTCATTTTTTTTACTTATCTTCATGCAGTATGAAGCCCATCTTTCGGGAATTTTGTGCTACATAAATTTTTTAAAGTTTTTTTGAAAAAATGAAAATATATGTATATAATCGTCTAAGTCGAAAACCCAAAAAAAAAGACTTAGGCAAAAATGGGAAAATCCTGGATATGTTGAAAAACCTAGGAAAAATTGAGAGGCAATGATCAACTAGGTTTAAACCCTAGGAAAAAAAATGAGAGGTCATGGTGTGGAAAAATGTGAGAAGTAAGCTCAACATGTGTGAATGCTAGGATTAAAATCCAAAAGGGACTCTAGGAAAAATGAGATAAATTTACTGAAAATGGAAACTTAAATTGAAAATATCTTGGATTATCATTGGAGGCTTCATCAGCGGAGTAAGTTAGCTTCACACATACCGTATACATCTTACCTTTAATTGGATAAAATTTGATGGATAGGTCAATTTAGCTTCTTCAGGGAGAGAGAGTTGTGATATTCTTAAATCTTTAGAGAAAGTAGGGTAGGAATAAGGTTGAATATATTAGTTAACTCATCTTTGAATGCTAATTTTCTCTTGGATCTTTTCTCATTTTTGTTTACTCAGGGATAAGTAAAGGTTTAAGTTTGGGGGAATTGATATTCACCTAAATGCATGCGTTAACCAATGAATTTCACACATTTGTTATTATATTTTTTTGATTGAGTGCTAGTTTTAGTTAGGTGTACATTTCAAAGGGTTTAGATTGTCGTTGTTGGTTTTCTTATCTAAATCCCAATTTTGGTAGACTTAATTGGATCTAATGGACACTTTGTCCTCATAAGCGCTTAGATATTATTTTGTGAGCTTAGTAGTAGATTGTTCGTGAGCACTTTGGCATAATTTGTAGAAGGCCATCCGCAAGGGTGGTAGTAGATATTTGAATGTCATTCGTAAGGATGGTAGTTGAAAGATGACGACTAATCAAAACGAGGTAATAGATAGAAATAAAACAGAAAGAGAAAGAAGTTGAAGTTCAATTTTTTTAGAACTCGGTATTGCTACACCAATCGACACGGCCTTTCTAGCCAAAATGGTCCTACCAGGGTTAATCTGCACGGGCCGGGCCAACACGCACGGCCGTGCCATAGCCCGTTGGCACGAGCCGTTTGGTCCAACACAGTCTGTGTCGTTCAGAACATTTATGAGGCTAAGTATTGACATAGACCGTGCCCTTTTTCACTGATCATGTCATTTCATTTCCAATTACCTACAAATATGTATAGGAGCCTATGTCAAATAGAGTTTAAGTTTGGTTCATTTTATTCTATTCTCCTAAGAGTAGGTAGAGAGAGAAAGAGATTATTCTTTCCTTCAAATTTCTTTACTTCTTGTTTTCCCAAGGGCATTGAATCTAATGAAATATTTGGGTTCGATGCTTAGCGATTAGTAGTTTAACTTGAGTTTTATATTTGTATTCATGATTCGGTACTTTTTTTGGGACATTCTATAGATCTACATTTCCTATTTTGCTTATGAAAATTATGTGGCTTGTTTTTTACATTCTTGTCAATTCCATGATTGTTAAATTAATATTGGAACACACCATAGTCTACTTTCATGTTGGCGTACATATTGATATCCCATGGGGAGATGCATTCATAGTGTAGTACCCAGGACGTAATAGTACAGGGAAGACTCATACCTACACAATGTGTCGCCCCATTATGGGACTTCCCTAATTGTGGAGGCAAAGTCGATGGAAGAAACCTCCACACCCGTATGTGACAGATAGAGGGTAGTGTTGACCATCGACCACACTACGTGTCATAAGCATTGGGGAAGGTCAAATGTCTTGAATGTGATTGAATCTAGGATCAAAACATATTACCGGTCATGCTACTCAAATATTCCCCAAGTTCTAGCAATTTATAATTTTCCTCACTTTATTTCTTATGTGTTCATAGTTGTTAGACAAAAACCCACCAAAAACCTATTTTGAAACATTAGCTAGTCCAGACACGTGATCAGATTAACGACATGGTCGCGACTGTGTTTAGTTAACTTAAAGATTCCTAGCATCTCTGTGGCAAAACCCCGGTCTTGTCACTATCTACCCAATTGGTAGTGTAGTCTTAGGAATGGGATCAACATGACAAATTATTATATATGATCCTTTCATAATCCCTCTCCTCGGGTTAGTAGATCTCCCGTAAAAATGTTATTTATTTACGAGCCTGAGGGAAGTGAGACACACACAACCATATGGTTCCTGACCCCACTAACTCTATTACACCTAGGTTTCACTCCCCGGGGAATATAAATAAGTGCGCCAACATAAAATTAGACTACGATGTGTGCAAATCTTAATGTCAAAATCCTACAATTGACAAGAATGTACAAAACAAGCCAATAAAATATTCATAAGCATAATAGGAAAGGTTGATCTATTGAATTTCCCAAAACAAATACCAAGTCATTAGTACAAATATAAACCCCAAGTTAAATAACTACTGTACTAAAAATAGATCCATGGAAAATATAGAGTTAAACATCATGGATGTAAGAATCTAAGAGAAAGAAAATAAAGGAAAAGAAAAGGAAAAGAGAAGAAGAACTTCATAGAGAGAGATCTCTCCTCTTCCTTCCTACCTAACAAGAAAATAAATTCTATATTATGCCTACTTCCCCCATTTTCTCTAGGAGACAAAAGGATTCTTATATAGGAGAAGATAAATGGGAATCTAAAGGCCCAAGTTTGGAAGAAGCTGTAAGGCTCCCACTAGTAAAATCCTAGCAGTCAAAATTGGCACGGGCCGTGCTTTAGCACACGATCCGCATTGCCTGGGTCTTGCACGACCGTGCTGGCTTGGTATGACATGACCCATGCTGAACAGACTTTCTTGCTTGGTCTAGAATGGCTCATGTTTTCTGGCACAACCATGATGGGTTAGCTTGGCACGGTCCATAGGGTATGACATGGGCAGCTAGCTAGGATCACCTCCTTAAGCATTTGAATTGGCACGGGGCATGTGGATCCTTGCGGGCGGCCGACCGGATGCGTGATTTCCTCTTATGAATTGTGTTGGCCATGTATATCCTTGTGGGATGCCTGCTGGGATTTGATTTATCTACAATCAGATGTCGCGGAGTGCGGACTTAAGGTCTGGAGCTTCATTATTTTGGTGCATAGGCCATGCAAAAGTACACGGCTTGTGCTACTACAGTTCCACGTGTCCCCCCCCCCCCGAATGGGTCGTGATGTGGCCGGGGTTATACCAAGCAAATCTGGCATGAGCAGTGCCGACTTCAACTCTTCCAAATTTTGGGTTTTTTCTTTCAATTTTTCACCCCAATGGATGAGCTGCTAATATAATTTGAGAGTTCTTATAGTCAATTAAATAGTGCTCGAGAAGTTGAATGTAATGGTACCACTCTCGCATGCAAATTCTTTTCTGATCATTCCTTGAACTTTGTACAATTCTCATATCTCAATTCCTCCACTTCTTTGTTTTCCTTCTTCAACCCATCTATCTTCTACTATGTTTTAACTCGTAGTCTTTATTCTTCTACCATCCTTGTGAATGACCTTCTACAATCTACTGCTACCCTTGCAGATGGCTTTCTACAAACTACTCTGAATTGCTCACGAGCAACATACCAATAAGCTCACAAAAGAAGATATAGGGTCTTGTGAGGATAGAGTGTCCATTATATCCAATTAAGTCTACAAAACTAGCGATTTAGATAAGACAACCAACAATGGTCATCTAAACCCTATTTAATGTAAGCCTAACTAAACCTAGCAATTAACCAACCAAAACATAATCACAAACATGTCAAATGCATTTGTTAACACTTCTTTTTTGGTGCAGATCAATTCCCCCACACATAAACCTTTACTCGTCCTCGAGTAAACAAAAATGAGCAGAGATCTAAGATTAAAGTAGCATGCAAGGATAATTTAACCAATACATTAAACATTGGTCCTAGACTACCCTAGTTCTCCCAAAGATGTAAGAATCTCACAACTCTCACTCTCCCCAGAAAAGCTAAAGTAATTTATCCAACCAATCCGGTCCAACAAAAACGGGAAATTCACAAAGATGAGTGTGAAGTTAAGTTACTCTACCAAAAGCACTTGCAAAATAACAACCAAAGAGAACCATATATATAATTCATTTTCAATCTCTTATTTTGTCTAGGATCCCTTTCGGGTTTTTATCCTAGCTTTACACACAAATAGAACTCACTTCTCACTTTCTTCCACACCATTGCCTTTCACTTATGCCTAGGTTTTTTCATTTATTAATTTTTTTCAAAATGCTCTTTAAAAACACTATTAGCTATATAGAAACAACAAAGAATCATAAGTGTTATCTATTCCCCTCTCCTACACTTAAAGCTCGAATTGTTCTCAACACATATACACAATTATAGAACATATGTTAAGGGACGGAGCACTTGCAATGAAAAATGAACACTAAAATCTATCCTTGGTGGCACAATCATGTAATTTAATGAACATACTACCATAACCCCAATAAACTACCACTAACCTCTAATCAAGATAGTTCAATCACAACCTCTATCATGCACTAAAAATTGAAGAAAGAATGAAGACACGTTGGAGGGTTAACTCTTAGGTTTCGAGTTATATGTTTCAAGGGTTTTAGGGAAAATGGGCTTGGGTGGTATTTTGGAGGTGTTAGGGGAGAAATGATAGGTGGGTGAGTGAGCTTCACGAGTCGTGCATGTCTACGTGCCCCGTGAATTTGGGGGTTTGGTTCTCCTCATTGTCCACCATTTTCAGCATCGCAAACCTGTACGTCAACATGGTCCCCTTCCTTAAAAAAATATGCTTCCTAAAAAAAGTTCACACCAAGTGTAATAGTGTTCCAAAAATAAAATCCAAAAATAGGAAAACACTCCAAAAACACTAAACATCTTCAACACAATGCAATGGGACATCTTATCCTCCCCCACACATACAACACCCATAATCCTCAAACAAGAAACATGACATGAAAAGAGAGAGAGGTAAATAAAGTGATAGTCCACCATTACTTTCCGATGCATTGTTCCCACCTCAATATCCCCAAAGTACCCTAACATGAAATTCAAATAAAGCCACTACTACACTAAGCAAGTATCAATCAAAAACCACACAATGAAACAACTAGTCTGCGGTCCTAGGTTGTGTATTTGCTGGTGTTTAGGTTGTGGAGTATAGTGGTGTCTAATGGTTTAGAGTAAGAATGGGAGGATAAAAGTGAAGATTTTTTTCAAAATAAAAATTAACTAAACTAATCTTGAAAGCTCAGGTTGTCTACCGAGAAGCTCCGTATATTTAAGGTCGTCGGTACGACCCCAATGTTATTCATATGGTGTGGGTTTGTACCCTATCACCCTATACAACAAAAAATGGAGAGGTGGGGGTAAGAATATTCCAAGAGGAATATGTAATAGAGGTGGAGTCAACCCTAGAGGAAATAAGTGGTTTTGAAGCTTAGCATATTCAATTGGATTCTCTATGCTTTCTCTAAGAGTGTTCCAAAAATGTGGGAGTGGGTTCTACAGGTAAAATGGTGAATTACCATAATAACACCTTTCTCAACTTCTTCGCTCTCAACAAACCACTACCCATCCCCTTTGGATTCATCTTCCCGAATATCAAGTTTAACTAGGGATGGTTCATTTTGGGAATATTGGGTTTCTAGCCGGCTCACCCTTTATCTTAAGCTACTAACTTGCCCTTCAACTCTCTCAATGCTTGAGGAGAGTTTAGTTCCCAAATATTTAATGTTGCTATGAAATTGTGAGTGGAGTAACTCGCTACTCTTCTTCACATTAGCTATAGCTTGTAAAATTTCTCCATAATCCACTTTGGAAACTTATCATAGAGATTTGATTTGGGGCATTGTATACATTGGTGAAGCCCAACTATCTAACCCTAGATGTTGGTTTCCTGATGTAAATCCATACCATGAATTTGGGTTACCACTCAACCCCAAATTGGGAGAGTCAAGGAATGGGTACCAATCTCGATCCCATCGGTCTTGGGAACCCAAAACTCCTACCTCTCTCTCATTTTTTTCTCAACAAAGAGCAAGACTCCGTAGGTTGGTCGCAATGACACATCCTAAAAATTCTCACTCGGTGAGCCTCTCTTCTACAAAATTTCTTCTTCTTCTTTTTCAATGAACAAAAAAATGAATAGACACTAAATTCGGAATCATAGAGAAAGGGTTCTTAGTTAACATCAAGAACTTAAAAAATACCAATTCCCATAAATAACAAACACAACAAAATGATACAAATAAAAACACAAAAACCCTAAAAGATCTCCACATAGTAACCAACAAAAGATAGAAGAGAAAAGCAACACTAACTACTCAACCAACAAGCTATGCATGTTATTAGTTAATTCTTTAGAATAACATCCCCGGAAGCGGCACCAAAAATTTACCCCCCCCCCCTCCCCTTGGGGTCACTAATAAACAACATTTTTACGGAAGATCTACTAACCCTAGGAGAGGGAATAAAATATAAGAGAGATGTGTATTGTTGCTCCCACTCCTGCCACTAAGCTACTAGAGGGTAGATAGTTGCAAGACCAGGGTCGTTCACAAAGATGCTAAGAATCTAAATGTTAACAACGCACAACTCCAAATGGGCACCCAATCCTATCGCGTGTTAGGAATTACTAATAACAAGATAGGTTTTATTTTTATGGGGGAAGGGTTTATCTAACAACTATGAACATGCAAAATCACAAGAGAGTAAAACTATAAATTGCTAGCACTTGGGGAATATTTGCATAATATAACCGGTAATATATTTTGATCTTAGATTAAATCACATTCAAGATATATAAACCTATCCTAATGCTTATTCCACGTAGTGTGGTCGATGGTCAACACTACCCCCTATTTGTTACATAAGGGTGCACATGTTTTCTTCCATCGACACCGCCTCCGTAATTAGGGAAGTGCAACAACGACCCTGTTATTGTGCAGGTCTAATTATTTCCCGTGCTATTTTGTCCCGAGCACTCAACTACGAATGCTTCTCCCTAAGCTTACAAAGAAAATGGATTGCATCTTATCATTGACTCTATGGTTGCGAATTAGGCTTACCCTAGTTTGTTACTAATGATATCTCTATCCGTAACCCATCTGGCTAATTTTCCAGCTAAGAGTAGTGATTAACCCATCTATGTCACATTGCATAGGTCTAATTCTCCCCCAAGTGATTAAGTCCTGGGGGAACACCACGAACGAACTACCCCTAAGTTGACAATGGCAAAGGAAGTAGCCATCTTATCGATGGCTTCTAGGATCAACATGATAATCATAGTTTGCTACCCACTCTATCTCTACGCGCAACCCTTAGGACCTCTTTGGCCTGCTACCTAGATGCATGGTCAATCGTGATGATAAATAGTTGTAAGCTTCGTGCACACACCCAATTCAAAACTATCGCCACCCCAAGCACATCTAGGTTTCCTTAATCGATGAGTGGAAATAGTGCACCAACATGAAAGTAGACTCAATTGTGTGCCAACGAAATATGACAATCATGCAATTCACAAGAATGTTAAGAACAAGCAAACATAATCATCACAAAACACATAGAAATAGGTAGATATAGAAATCCCACAAAATAAACATCAACACATGAATAAAAATGTAATCCCCAAGTTAGATCCCTGCTTCCTAAGCATTGCCCAAGTATTTCATTGGGTTTAACACCTTTGGGCAAAAGAAAAATAAAAAGATGAAAAGAAAAGAAACTGGAGAGAAGTGAGAGCATTTTATCTCTCTAGCCACCTACTAAGATCTAAAAATGAGCTTAAATTTAAATCATAGTAGACAAAGGTCCACATATATATATTAGTGGGGAATTGGGCATACAAATAGGCCCAAAAGTGGCAAAAAAATGTAGCAGCCGCCACTGGCTCGGGGATGCCTCTAGCCAGGACATGTGTCGGCCAAGGAGCCTGTGCCGGCCTAGGGCACCAGACATGGCACGGGCTCTTCTAGTTATACTGGCGTGTCCCGTGTCATCCGGCGTGGGCAGCCAGCCGAGTTCTCACTTTTCTCTTTCTGATTAGCGCCATGCGCCGTTTTGCATGCCTCGTCGGCTAGAACCTTATTTTGCTCAATACCTCAGCATTACCCACGTTATTGTTCACACCCCATGGGCTAGCCTTGACATTTTTGACTTGAAACGGCATGGGCCGTGTGAAACGGAACATCCCATTTCTATACTTAGCCAGTTTAAGAGTGAAAAGGTGAACCCTCATGCCGGATTATTACATGGCCCATGCCAGGTGATACAGACCTTGCTAAGGCCCCCTGAAATATCCCGTGATGCTTGGCGTAGGCTATGCTAGCTCTTGGCTCGTGCCGAGCTAGTGCAGTCTGCGCTAGCCATGGCTGGTACAATTGGCTAACTTCTTTGCTCCGCTACGGGTAAACCGTTGGTCCGATTTGAGAGTTCTTGTAGTAGATTTTATAACCTCAAGAATAATAATCCAATGGTGACACCCACAAGTGCTGGTTAATCTTGGATTTTTCCCATAAATCCTTGCAACCTCGAACAACGACCCCTCCATTTCTTTTTTGGCCTTCTTGAACTTCGAATCCGCCTTTCTTGGTCCCAATTCTATCTACTACCATGATTTGGAGTTTGTGGCCTTCAATCTACTATCATCCTTACGAATGGCCTTTGATACCTTCTACCATCCTTAAGAATGACCTTCAAATATTTACTACCAACCTTGCGGATGACCTTCCACCAAAGAAAATGAAAAAGTACTCACGAGCAACCTACTAATAAGAACAAGCAGAAATATTTAGGCGCCCGTTAATACAAAGTGTCCATTAGTCTCAATTAATTCTACAAAATGCAGGATTTAGACAAGAAAACCAAAAGTGTTAATCTAAGCCCTTTATCATGCAAACCTAACTAAAACTAGCGATCAACCAAACAAAAGATGATAATAAATGTGTTTAGTGCACTGGATAACGCATTCATGATGGTGCACATCAATTCCCCACACATAGACCTTTACTCGTACTTGAGTAAAACAAATGAGAAATGATCTATGCGAAATGTAGCACACAAAGAGAAGTGAGCCGATATATTCAAATTATTCCAAAGCTACCCTAGTTCCCCCAAAGAATTAAGAATCTCAAAACTCTCACACTCCCCAAAGTTTGTAAAGTAACCTAACCATCCCAAAATATTGTGAAGAAAAAGTTAAGCATGGAGGATAAGTGTTTAACTAGCTTACTAATCCAAAGAAACCATAGAAGGCAATCTAAGAGATGTTGATGAAGAGACTGACAATGATGGCCAAAAGGTGTTGAAGCTCCATTTCAAATATATCTTAATTTCTATCATTTTGCCTAGGAGGCCTTTTGGGTATTCATCCTAGCGTTCACACATGTTGAGCTCACCATCTAACCTTTTCCACACGGCCTGTAATTTTTACCTAGGTTTTCCTACCTAGCCGGGCCTTAGCGTCTCATTTTTACCTTGGCCTTTCGACCTTTCCGAGCTTTACTTCCCATTTTTGCCTAAGTTGCCCTTTAATATTTCCAACTTAGTCGTGTATATATTTATTTATTTTTCAAAAAATTTAAAATTTTTGTGTAGCACAAAATGGCCCAAAGTTGGGCTTCATACTATAAAATATAGTGAAAAAGAAAAAAATTACACCATCAAAGTGTTAATCCCAAATACAACTACAAAAATATGCCCCCACACCTAAACACAATAAAAAAACCAAAAAGTTCAACATCCAAATGGGGGAAGTACCAAAACAAGGAAAAGCAGTATCATCAAAATGATCATCCCAGAAAATAGTATAAAGAACTGAGTCACGGGCAAAGGAGATGCTACCATAGATGTTTTCTAACACGCACTATCCCCAATGCATATAACCAAGGGAAAAGTTGGAAACACTATGAAAAGCTCTGACATTAGCCTCGTGCCCCTGCCTGGTCAGATCTGGATGGAAGTAAACTTTAACGATGCCTGATTTATGCAACCTATCACTGATCTCCATGATGTCGTCCCGTATGTGTCCCGTATCCTCCCTCAAGTAAAGCAGCTGACCGTCAACCCTATAAAAACTACTCATGGTGATCTAGCTACACACTAAGCATATGAACATCGTGCCTGACCCCAAAGATAGAGTTCCCCAAGGATTGCACCCAGTCTGATCCATGCGGCTGATAAGTCCACATAGGATATGAATAAGCCGACTTAAATCCCGAAGAATCATTCTCCCGAAAGGGTCTATACTGTGGGTGGTGCCAAGGGTGAGTATAATACTGAGAATGGGCCAATACACTATTCCTAGAGGGCTCGGGGCTCGGACTAGGTGGGGCTCACGGCTAGACTGTGCAAGATCATCAAAATGGGAAGAAATGATATGCTTGTGGGAGCTTCCAGCATTATGCCTTGTAGAATGATCGGCTCCTCATGAACAATAAATGGCTCCTGTAGAGAGGATGATCCTCCAAATATCTATTCGAAAGTAGGGAGTGACACTATGGGATGCTAAAAAACCTGGGGTTGCATCTCCTGTGGGAATGCTAGTTGTGGTGGGACAACCTATTGCTCAAAGGGCACAAACTTTGTGGTATACACCAGGACCTGCTCCTGTGAGTCATCCTCTTCTCCCGGTTAGTGATCTCCCAAAACTACCTCTGAACCTGCACCTGGCTCGATGATAAGGTGTTTTAGTTTGAACTTCTTATTCATAACAGTTCTAGAACTTTGGGGCAACCTAATAAATTTCTTACCCTTGTACATCAAGAAGACAGTTCCATACTCCCCCAATATAATCTTCACCTCATCCATGACTAGTAGAGTGAGTTTAAGGGGCGTTTGTGGTTACTCTCTCATCTCATCACTTAATGGGAGGTCATAGTAATAAACCAAAAGCGAAACCATACTTCTAATAGCTAAATTCCCATGCGGGTTGGTGCCGTAGAAAGCTCAATGTACTGAGTGACAAATTCTTCCAAGAGGCCAGGACATGCTCAATCGGTAACTTCCCAGTGCGGGTTGGTGCCATGGAAAGCTCGAAGCAGTGAGTGAAAAAAATCTTCCAGGAGGTTTGGGCAAGCTCTACCCATGCATATGGACCAAAGTATCCTGCAATCTCTCTTGGTGGCAGTAGTGGCCTCCCCGTGAGAACCAACTACCATAATCAATAGCGTAGCTACGTATCTCAGTGTCAGATGCACTATGTAACTATTTTTACTTTCCTTCCCCCTCAGCTGGCGAGTGATGGTAGCCCAGAATGCATACAAATCATACACTGCATCTGGCTCATTATAACCCTTCATAACCCTATGTAGCTTCCATTTGAAGATTTCCGCCAACTGAGCATAGGTCATGCCTAACGGAACATCTCCCAAATGGTATCTAATACATACCCCCATCTTCTTGTTGTTCTCATTGGAAATAGTAGACAAAAACTGTAGGGTGTATCTATATGGCTGATACAGTAGTAAATTCTTTCATACCAATCCAACCTAGTAGGACCCTGGCAGGTTTGTAGAGTTTGAGACTTTTGAGAGTGTCTTCGTCCACAAACTTTGTCTCTTGAATAGAGCGCCCTACTAGGTAGGCCCATCTTTCCTTATAATCTCAAGAGAGGGAGGTTAACCCCATAAATGGTACACTAGATTCTCCCCCTATCTCTACGAGCTATAATTATGGGATAGAAGTATAGCACAAACACAGACATATTCTAACAAATTTATCCAAGCAAAAATACCATAAACACCCTCGAGAAAAATATAATATCAACCTCAATATCCACCAAAATTTCCAAGCATGCAAACCCCACAACACAAGAATTTCAAAGCTTCAAATTCTATGAGAGAATAAACAGCCTAGTACCTCTAGTCATGAATGTGGTGGGATCTTTTCTCGAGGAATTTTTGGAATCCCTCCTATGATGGGTCAAAGCAGCTCCAACATCTGGAATGGACCAAAAATTGAGTTCTTTGGGAGGAAAACTCAATTATGCCTGAGATACTCTTTAAAAGTTAGGGGAAAATTTGTGATGTTTCTGAGGTTAAGGTTTATTGGTTTCGATAGAGCTTAGAAAAACGAAGATTTTAATACCTTATAGGGAGTGAATCGAATGAAAATTGAGGGAGATATTGGCAAAGTAGTGAGAGAGATTGAATAAGTGAATTTGGGAAAGGAGGAAGAAAGGATGGCAAGTGTGGGAAAAAGTGAACGAGGAGTTGGGGTTTCTATAGGGGGTAGTCTAGGTTTAATTGGGTATAGAGGGAGGTGGCACGGATCCTTAGGGGGGGTCCGTGCTGAAGATGAGGTGGCATGAGCCAGCCTCGTGCCGGTGCCAATTGGCTCGTGTCACGTCATGATGGCCTCATGACAGAGCATTCACGGCATGCACGTGGCACCTTCGTGGAATCCACATTAGCCTCATGCCAATGGGCTCTAGCATGGCCCGTATCGAATGGCTTAACCTGTGCCAGGTCCTAGCACGAGCCACCCCTGGATTTGTCTTTCAAAAATCTTTTCTTCAATACTTGCACCCAAAAACACTAAAACCAAGAGTAGTAGGGTTCCAAATAAAATAGATGGCAGATTTTTTCCCTAAAAACACCACAAAATATTTTCACGCGCACAAAATTTTAAAATAAAATATTTTTGAAAAAAACTATAACCTAAAGCACCATATTTTTATTGTCGTCCTGAGAACTTATTATTTCATGCATTTTTTAAAAAAACTAATAAGAACATTGTGATGGATCACCGGAATCACCATCCTTGACACCACGAACAACACGTTCTTTTGGATGGGTCTCCACATTACCTTAGCTTACCCTTAATATTTGGCGAGAAATGCCAAGCATAACCATCTCTCTCAATTATTGATACATTCTTGTTGATATTGGGAAGCGTAAGGGGTTTAGGAGTGATTACTTCCTTAACCCACTTATTTTTCCGCTGCAAGTTAGTGAGCATTATTAGAGGCAAATCATCTTCAATCACACCAAAAGAGACATGTTTTTTTCACAAGTATATCATTTCATGGTTCATTCATAGAAGATAGAGCATGAAAAGTTTCAATATAGGGCAAAACCTCCTCATCTTCAAGAATCTCATTAAGACATTTAACATTTTCAATCACAAAAGATTCATCATGTTGAGCATGTTCCTCACACAAAGTTATACCTTTTCACATAAGAGAGAGAGAGAGAGATAGATTTGGATAATTATGCTTAGACTTTTAAATATCAAAACCAACTCTATCCATGTTATCCTCTAGGGTTAGTGTTCCTGAATGAGCATCAATCTTAGTTCATGATGTTTTTTGAAAAGGTCTCCACAACAAATTTGAGAGTGCACCACCATCATGCGCTACATCAAGGACATAAATGTCCTCCGGAAACATGAAATTTCCCACTTGGACCATCACATCCTTCACTAGTCCACAAGGACTAGCTTGAGAGTGATTGGCCATTTGGACGATTGCCTTAGTCTCTTTAAGTTCACCTATTCATAGATGCAAGAAGGTATGACATTAATAGAATCTCCATGATCAATCATAGCATTTTTTACCGACTTGTCACCTAAAGAAATTGGAATTGAAAGCATGCATGAGTTATCTCATTTTAAGGCAATTTTCTATGATTAAGAGTGGTGACTTCCCCTATTTTAACTTTTCCTATTTTCTGAAGGGGTTTATTCCTATTTCTTGTGCATTCAAATTTCAAAAATAATCATATGAGGGAACATGTTCAATCAAGTCTAATATCGGGACACTAACCTCCACCTTCTCGAAGATTTTTTGGATATGATCATCATTGGTTGTCATCTTCGTCCTTCCCCTAAGTGCATTAGGGAATGGTTGTGAGAGGTTGACCCTTATTTCTAGTGTTTGAAGCTCCTTGATGGGTTCCTTCACAACCAATTCTTGATCCTCAAAGTTTGTTTTGTTCTTGTATGTGATCAAGTCACCTCTTGAAGGATTTCCTTCTCAGGCTCACACACCTCCTCCCCTCTTCTCAACTTTAAAGCGCTCACATTCCTCGGATTAACCTCCTATTGGGAAGGAAGCTTTCTGGACTCTTTGACCTCAACTCGGCTCACTGACTTGGAAATTTTCCTGACTTGAATCTCAATAATTTTTGTTCCAGAGAATGCCCTAGTCCCAAAATCTTCAATCTCTCACTGTGTACATTGTGCAAAGACGTTATGTTTCTTGGCCAATTTAGAGATTACTTCAAGGATTTTCTCTCGGTCCAACTTTTAAAGTGAGGAGTTGTGTTTGAAGGCCTTTCTCCCATCCGATAGGGTTGAGGTGGATCTTTTACACCTTGGTTGTACCATTGCATTTAGTTCTCCTCACGTCAATGGAAGTGGGGGTGATTGCGGTACCTTGGGTTCAAGGTGTTTGCTTAGGGATCTTTCATGTATCCTTCTTTGTTCCTACAGAACCCTTGTTGTTTCCCCTAAGCTAGTTGTGGCCTATTTCCGCCATTGCTGAAATCCAACGCCTTACATTCCTCTAAGTTCTCCACCACATTCGGGCACACATCGGTGTGATGATCAAGTTTTCAAACACCACACACTTTTCTTTGTTGGACTTCCCTTTTCATGAATTCTTTTATCATGAAGGCAAGAGCTTTGACTTGCTCCTCTAACTTTGGGGATTGAGATGGTTCATCCATGGGCTTCACTCAAAACATGATACTGAATTTCCTTGTTCAGTTTTCCATCTCCTCGAAGAATGCCATTTCTTTCCTTATGATCTTATTGGCGGTCGAACCATTGCAAGTGGAGTTGACCATACGTATGTCATCATCACACAGTTCTTCGAAGAAATAGTAAACCAAGTAGTCCTCCTTGAATGGATGATACAGAAAACTAGACAACAATCTCTTCCATCTTTCCCAATACTCACAGAGGGACTAATTAGAGAATTGAGAGATGTTGGAAAGTTGCTTCTTCAACCCTGCAAATTTTGAAGATGAGAAGTACTTCTCGATAAATCAGCGCTTCATATCCATCCATGAGGTGATATAACCGGGCGGTAGATAGTATATCCATCAAAGTGAGAAAGGAAACACCCTCAAATTGTAGTATTCCTCCAAAGCACCCACCGACTTTATGTTGGTACAAACTAGGTGGAGCTTGGAAAGATGATATTTTTGTTCTTTTTCGGCTATTCCATAGAAAGTTGGCTAGCAATGGACCATGGCGCTCTTGAGTTCACAAGTCACATTGGGTGGCAACGTTGGGAAAATGATGCAAAACTATTGATTCTCTAAGAGTGGAGCCATCAACTATCTCAAAGTGTGGTTGTCCTCCCCATTTCTTCTTTTTCTATAGCTACCGAAAGTAGTTCTTGTGGAACTTCCGGCCTAGGTTTCCTCTTCCTTCCTCCCCTACTGCCTGTATAATCCGCTAGACTATGTAAAACTCCCAAGTATTTGGCATGGGTATGTAGCATAAACCTGGAATAAAACAATGGCTGACTCAAATAAACACTAGCAAAGGGGGTTAGAAGTAAACGGAAACTAGTAAGAAATCTCAACAGCAAAAACCGGAAATAATAGAAACAACACCACTTACTCAACTAACACGTTATGCAAGTTAACTAGTAGACCTTTAAACTAACATCCCCAACAACGACACGAAAATTTGTCCCGCCCTCTCCCGATTGTGTTTATAAACCTCTGGAGATCTACTAAGTTGAGAGGTGACCATGATCAAGGATAATAATTTGCATGTTACTCTTATTCCTACTACTAAACTACCAAGAATGGTAGATAGTGGAAAGTACCGGGGTCACCAATGGAGATGTTAGGAATCTAGTAATCTACTAAACACAATCGTGGTCAGGTTGTCAATCCAACCACGTGTTAGGAATAAACAGTGCTCTGAAAACAATCATTAGGGGGAGTTTTTCAACTATAACTACTAGCATGCAATAGATCACGAGAATTAACAATATAAACTAACACTTGTGGAATATTTACGTAATATGATCATTGTTATTTTGATCATCAATTTTATAAAATACAAGAACATAACCTTATTCTAGTAATTGTGTCACGTGGTGCGGATAATGGTCAAAACTTTCCCCTATCTATCACAAAGAAGTGTGCGTATAAAAATCTTCCATCAGCTTCACCTCCGCAACTAGAGGAGTGAAACAATGGCTATGGCATATTGCGCAGGTCTGATTCTACCCTGTGCGATTAATTTTATGGCGAAACATTACGAAAAAACTACACCTAAGCCTACAAAGGCTAAGAAACTAGCGGTTTTATAAATGTCTTCTATGATCAACAAGATAAACCTAGTTTTCTACCAACTCTATCCTACCCGTAACCCTTTGGACCTCTTTGGTTGTCTAACTAGAAGCATGGTTTATCGTGACGATTAACAACGATAACCTTCGTGTGCACACCCAATTCCTTACTATGGTCACCCTTAGCGCATCTAGGTTTCCATAACCCGGGACTAGACTTAGTGCACCGACATGAAAGTAGACTCAATTGTGTGCCAACAAATTGTGATAATCATGTAATTCACAAGAATGTTATGAACAAACCAACATAATGATCACAAAACACATAGAAATAGGTAGATCTAGAAATCTCACAAAATAAACATCAACACATTGACACAATATGATCCCCAAGTTAGATCCATAATCCCAAAGCATTGAACCCAAGTATTTTATTGGATTCAACAACTTTGGGAAAAGAAAAAATAAAAGGATGAAAATAAAAAGAAACTAGATAAGTGAGAGTGTTTTCTATCTCTTTCCACCTACTCAGATCTAAAAATTAGCTTAAACTTAAACCCTAGTATACAAAGGTCTATATATAGTTGTAGGGAATTGGACCTAAAAATAGGCCCAAAGGGGGCAAAAAATCCTAGCAACCGCCACTGGCACGAGGGGTGCCTCGTTCCATGGCATGTTCCGGCCAAGGGGATTATACTGGGTATGGGGCACCATCCATGGCACGGGTCATGTCGGTCGTGCTGGCGTGTCCCGTGTCATCCCACGTGATCTGCTAACCGGGTCTTCATTTTGCTCTGTCAGATTCATGCTATGGGTTTTTTTGTGCACCCCATCGACTTGAGACATGTTTTTCTTAGTACCTCAGGGTGCTCGACGTCATTATTAACACCCAGTGGGTTGGTCTTGGCATTTGTGACTTGAAATGATGCAGGCCGTGTGAAATAGAATATCCTACCAAATTTTGATATGACTCGTATCTGGTTATACATGTCATGCCAAGGCCCCCTGACCTAAGCTATGATGCTTGGTGTGGGCCGTGTAAGCTCTTGGCTTATGTCGGCATTGTACTGTTTGCGCCGGTCGTGGTTAGTTCACCTGGCTAACTTCTTTACCCTTCTACGGGTGAACCATTGATCCGATTGGGAACTCCGTGTAACCTTGAACAAAATCCCTTCATTTCTTTTTAGTCCTTCTTGAACTTTGAATCTTCCTTTCTTGCTCCCAATTCCATCTAAAACCTGGATTTTGAGCTCGTGGCCTTCAATCTACTACCATCCTTGCGAACGGTCTTTTATTCCATCTACCATCCTTATGAATGGCCTTCAAATATCTACTACCACCCTCTCAAATGTCCTTCTACCAAAGAAAATGAAAAATCACTCATGAGCAACCTACTAATGGGATCAAAGAAGAAAACCTAGGCGCCCATGAATACAAAGTGTTCATTAGTGTCAATTAAGTCTACAAAACACAGGATTTTGACAAGAAAACCAAAGGTGGTCTTCTAAGCCCTTGGTAATGTGAACCTAACTTTAATTAGAAATAAACCAAACAAAAGATGATAATACATATGTTAAATGGATTGGCTAACCAATGCATAATGGTGCACATCACCGGAGGATATCAATAAGTGCACCGACATGAAAGTAGACTATGTTGTGTTCCAATCTTAGTGTAACAATCATGTAATTAACAAGAAAATAAAGAAAAAATGAACATAATATTCATAAGCATAATAGGAAATGTAGATTAATAAAATCTCCCAAAACAAATACCAAGTCATGAATACAAATATAAACCCTAAGCTAAATAATTAATACACTACAAACAGATCCATGGAAAATATTGAGTTAGATACCCTAGATATAGGAAAATAAGAGAAAGAAAACAAAATAAAAGAGAACGAAAAGAGAAGAAGAACTCTAGAGAGAGAGAGAACTCTCCTCTTCCTTTCTGCCCACCAAAATAATAATGTCTACATTATACCTACTTTTCCCTTTTTCCCTAGGATACTAAAGGCTCTTTATATATAAGAAGATAAATGGGCCTCTAAAGGCCCAAGATTGGAAGAAACCCTAAGGCTCCCACTAGTAAAACCCTAGATGCTGAATTTGGCCCGGGTCATGCTATGGCACACGACCTATATTGGTTATGCTTAGCACGACATGTGATGCCTATCAAGACCATGCTGGCTTTCTCTGGCGTGGCATGTGTTGTCTAGTACAGCCGTGCTGGCATGGCTTGGAACGGGTCATGCTTTCTGACACAGGTCGCTGGCTGGGATTACCTCATTGAGCATTTGAATCGGCATGAGGCAAGTGGATCCTTGCGGGGCCGCCTACCAGATGTGTGATTTCATCTTCTGAATGGCTTAGTCCATGTATATCCTTGTGGGTCGCTTACCGGGAGTCATTTTCCGGATAAATTGATGTCGCAAGCGTGCAAAATGTCGTGGGGCGAGGGCTATAGGTGACTCATATCATATCAACTGAATCACATGCAAAAATTATAATCTGTTTAGAAACTAACTCTGTATCTTTTCTGTGGAACTTACCATCCATTCCGTGCCCTTTGTATCCTTTTAGCCATTTCTCAAATCCAGTAACCTTATCGGGCGTTGGATATTCCGTTGAAAGCCTGGCTTCCTATTCCGTCATTCCAACTCCACCTTGTTAAACACTCCAGCCTCGAACATTTCCTTCATGATTGTTCTCGTAGCTAGTAAAAAACCTTTGATCTGCACCTAGAAGCATGCGTTAACTAATTTACCTGACACTTTTTTATATTATATTTTGGTTGATTAATTGCTAGTTTTAGTTAGGTTTATATTACAAAGGCTTTATATAACCATTCTCAAGGATGGTTGAAGACTAAAGGTTGTGAGTCAAAATGTGGTATATGATAGAAAGTTTGAAGAAGGAAGACAAAGAAGCAAAGGAATTAAAATCCGAGAATTGTACAGAGTTCAGGGAACGATCTGAAAAGAATCAGCGTCCTAGGGTTATGCCATTGGATTTATATTCTGGAGCACTATATATAATCGATCACAAGAACTCTCAAATCGGATCATTAGTTCATCCATAGAGGTGGAAATAGGTTGAAGGAAAAAACCCAAGTTTTGGAAGAGTCGAAGTCTGCACGACTCGCACCATAGCACGACTTGTGTTAGAGGGCTTAGCACGATGTACTGTGGCTGCATGGGCCTTGGGATTTTGCATAACTCGTACACCAAAATAAAAAGTGCATGGCCCACGCACAATAATATTGAAGATCCAGACCTATAGCCCACGCCCCACGACATTTTACACGCTTGCAACATCAATTTATCCAAAACATGACTCCCAGTCAGCGGCCCACAAGGATATACATGGACTACGCCATTCAGAAGATGAAATCACACATTTGGTAGGCGGCCCACAATGATCCACATGGCGCGTGCCGATTCAAATGCTCAAGGAGGTAATCCCAGCCAGCGGCCTGTGTTAGAAAGCATGACCCGTTCCAAGCCATGCCAGCACAGGCCATGCTAGACAAAGTTAGCATGGTCATGCTAGGCAGCACAGGTCGTGCTAAACGCAACCAACATGGGTCGTGTGCTATAGTATGACCCGGGCCAAATTTAGCATCAAGGGTTTTACTAGTGGGAACCTTAGGGTTTCTTCCAAACTTGGGCCATTCAAGGCCCATTTACCTTCTTCTAAATAAAGATCCTTTACTTCTAACCCCTTTTGCTAGTGTTTATTTGAGTCAGCCATTGTTTTATTCCAGGTTTAGTCTACATACCCATGCCAAATACTTGGGAGTTTTACATAGTCTAGCGGATTATACAGGCAGTAGGCAAGGAAGGAAGAGGAAACCTAGGCCGGAAGTTCCACAAGAACTACTTTCGGTAGCCGTAGAAAAAGAAGAAATGGGGAGGACAACCACACTTTGAGATAGTTGATGGCTCCACTCTTGGAGAATCAATAGTTTTGCATCATTTTCCCAATGTTGCCACCCAATGTGACTTGTGAACTCAACAGTGCCATGGTCCATTGCTTGCGGACTTTCTATGGAATGGCCGAAAAAGATCTAAAATATCATTTTTCCAAGCTCCACCTAGTTTGTACCAACATGAATTCGGTGGGTGCTTTGGAGGAAGACTACAATTTGAGGGTGTTTCCTTTCTCACTTTGATGGATATGAGTCGGTGGGTGATATGAGTGCATTTGTTCAAGTATATTTTTAACAAATGAGATTGATTATTGGTAATTTATAGGAGGACTTAGAAAGAAAAAAAAAGAGTCTGGAGAGTTCATTAGTGTTGGAAAGAAGTACATTCTTGGAGGTGCGCTTAACAAGAAAGAAAGCTTATGCCAAATTGATTGATGAGGTGACTAAGTGCTCATGTTGTTCATGTGCTTTTGTATGGCCCGTGCACCAAGAAGTTGAAGAGAGAGATCTCCTGTATGCGGCCAGCAAGATATTTAGCGACCACGCACCCAGAAGAAGAAGTCTATGACTCCGGTCTACGACCCGTGTTCTTTTTCACGGACTGCTCGCTCAGTACACCCGAGGAGTAGCTCTAGTCTATGGGTCGTGTGCTTTTACACGGCCTGTGCTGACATGGCATTAGTGGTGGCCATAGGGTTTCACTAGGATTTTTTTCAAACTTAGGCCTTTAAACGCCCATTTATCTTCTAACATATAAGGAGCCTTTAGTCTCCAAGGGTTTAAAAAGTGGGTATCTTTTAATAATGTTTGTCTCAACCTCAGAATCATCTTGAGATGCCATCCATAGTAGAGTGCTCAGGATGTATTTCTATTCTCTCACATATAATGGTTGCTATGCCCGCAAGGTGACTGCCTAAGCAGTTGATCCTCTTTAAAGGGGGTGTGTTAGCATTAGGAGTAAGTTTTATGGGAAAATATGAGCGTTGCTTGGATACTATGTACATTGAAGCACTTTCCATAAATACAGAGATAGTGTTATAAGTATAGCAAAAGACCATCCCAAGGAAGGTAGAAGACTAAAAAACATGAGTCCAAACGTCCTAGGAAGATAAAAGGGTCAAAGAAGCGGATAAATAGAAGTTTGTGAGTTGAACAAATTCACAGAATGATTTGTTGAGAATTATCCTCCATGAGTAGCACCATTGGATTCATTTTCTTGAGTGCTATAAAATTGACTACAAGAAAAGCCAAATCGGATCAGTGGTTCATCCGTAGCGGCGAAGTCAAGATTGAAGAAAAAATAACCAAGTTTTGGAATAGACAAAGGCTGGCACTGCCTGTGTAGATTTCCATGCCTCGTGCCTAGCCCATGCCAAATCGAGTGCTAAGGTGACTAAGTTCTCATGCAGGCTGTATGCTTTTGCATAGTACGTGCATCAAGAAGTTAAAGAACAAGGTGTCCAGTCCGCGACCTGTGAGGTATTGAGCGACCACACACCAAAAATATGAAGATTATGTTTCTGATTCACGGCCCACGTGCTTTTGCTGCCTGGGGAGCAACTCCAGTTTGTTGCCCGTGTACTTTTGCATGGCCCGTGCCGACGTGGCTTTAGTGATGGCCTTAGGGTTTCCCTATGATTTATCTTCTCCTATATGAAGAGCCTCTAGTTTTCTAAGGTTAAATAAGTAAGCATAATGTAGATTTTACTTTTTGTAGGTGGGAAGGAAGAGGCAAATTCTCTCTCTTTCTCTCTCCCTCTAGAATTATTCTTATCTTTTCATTTTCTTAGTTTCTTTGATCCAAGGCGTTTAATTAAATGAATTCCATGGATCTAGTAGTAGTAGAGTAGTTTATTACTTGGATTTTTTTTTATTTGTATTCATGACTAGGTAATGATTTTATGAGATTGTAGATCTTCCAATCCTTTATGTCTATGAATATTTGTTTGACTTGTGATTAATATTCTTGTGAGATGTATGTTATATATATATATATATATATATATTCTATAATGCATATGTGATGTGTATCGTGTTAGCCTTGTTTTCTCCTTGGGAGTGTCGGGTTAAGCATATTGTAGGTTCTTGAGTACCAGCGGTGTGTGTGCACGCATGTTTTATTCTGAGTAACGTTCCTATTGTTATAGCCTAGCTTGATGGGATCATTGTGCAATAATGTTCATGTTAGGGAAGACAGTACCCCTAACGGGGTTTTGAGGCACCCCCGGTGTACCCTAATAGATTTCGGCATGATAGTTTGTGGAGATTGGGGTTCACTTGTATCGACCATTATTGTTTCAACCCTAGAGTCATTGTGAGAAACTGATTCATTTGCCTCTATTGGCCTAGGGAGAAGCATCCATAATGGAATGCTTTGGATGTATTTTCTTACGTTCATATCTAATGATTGCAACGCCCGCAAGGTGATTGCTTAGGTGATTGATTCCTTACGTGGGCCCATATTAGTATTGGAAGTGAGATTTATGAGGAAAGAGGAGCGCTGCTCAGATCCTTTGTCTATTGATGAACTTTCCCTAATTACAGAGGCAATGTTGTTAGGTCAAAATGGGCTTAGGTACCTTTGTGTGGTAGACATTAACAAGTGCCGACTATCACCCACAATATGTGACATAGACATGAGCTAGGTTTATATGTCTTATATGTGATAGAATCTAGGATCAAAGTCATTAACTGGTCATGTTATGTAAATATCCCTAATGATAGTTTAATATAGTTTGATATCTTATTTCGCATGATTAGTAGTTGTTAGACAACCCCCCCCCCCAAAAAACCCATGTTTGTAGCACAAGCTATTCCCGACACTCAATCAGAGTGACGCTTGATTATGTGTTGTATTCAGTTAACTTTTGAATTCTAGCATCTTTTTGGAAGACCCCGGACTTTCCACTAGCTAGTCTCTAAACTACAAGAAATTGGACATATAACTTCGCCCCTATTACCTTGATTTTTTTGCTTTGGTCCAATAAAGGAGGTAAAAATTTCTTGTACCATGGTTATTTTTTTAAGTTAATAATATTTTTACATTAGTTAAAAACACTTAGGTAAGATAGCGTTGGTGTAGCAAACTCTCCCTAGCTACTGTGAGTGAAAACACGTTACTATAGGTTTCTTGATAACCCTAATAATTTCTTTATCGGTTTATGCCTCCATGGGAAGATCAGGGAATAGAAAGGGTAGGAATAAAGCTATTCAAACTATGAGAGAAAAGGAAAAGGGGATTAGGGATGTAGCAGTGAATCTAACAGGAGAAAAGGAGGAAGGAATGAGAGAAATTGTGAACAAAGAGGAATCTGGAAGCATGATGTTGATTGGAAACAATGATCAAATGCTAATTCAGGGCAAAAATTTGGAAGAGCAGAATCTAACTGTGAGGAAGAATTTTTCAAGAAGTGAAAAGGTGAAGAAAGAGGAGAAAGGGGAGGCTTAAAAATGGACTTTGCTATTTGAATCTCAGAAGGAGGTATAACAGTATAAGACAGTCAAAATATATGGAATGGAACTTGGGTCAATTTAAGAGAAGGATGTTGAAGAAGGTGTTAAATAATGGAGAACTGCGTAGTTTGCAAAACTCGAGGATGCATCCCTCCATACAAGGTACTGGAAGGTTTCTTTAATAGAATTTGGTGCAAGAAAATTGTTAAAATTTGGCAATTACAAAAAGGTTTCTTCATGATTAAACTAGTCTATGAACTTGTATGTAATGAAATTGTGGAGAAAAGCATGATTAATTTTGATGGTAAGCCAGTTATTATGAAACGGTGGGAAAAGAATATTGAACTGAGTGAACCAGATTTTGTTCCAGTGTGGATTCAGCTCCCTAGATTGCCTATTGCATACTAGAAACCTAAAACCATATGCAACATAGTTAGTTATCTTGGTAAACCTCTGAGCTTAGATTGAACAACTATAGAGAAGGAAAGATTGGCTTATTCCAGAATCCAGATTAAGTTGAAAATAGGTGAAAAACTACCAGAGTATGTTTCATATATAAATTAGAGAAAAAATAGTCCAGCAAAAACTAGTGTTTAAATTGCAGCTTTTAATGTGTGCATGTCATAGAATGCATGACCATATTTAAGATGATTGCAGGAAGAAGGGTTCTCAAGGAAAGGTGGTAGAGAAAACACAGGTGAAAATCCAGACAAGCACTCGGATATTTGTAAATGTTAAGTTCAGGAAAATAAATCTGAAAAAGATTGATTTAATGAAGGAAAAAGGTAAAGTAGTGATGGTGATGGTGATTAATTAAGGGCAAGAGAGCCAGAAAATGCAGGATGAATTGAATGGAGTAAAAAATGGCAGGATGGGGGAAAGCCCTAGAGAGAGGAAGAACAAACCAACTGATAAATGAATATAACAACTTAGAACATAAGGGGGTTGAATAAAAGGGCAAAGCACAAGGAGGTTAGAAGGTTCTATATTAAAAACCAAGTTGGCTTATTGGGTAAACTTGAAACAAATTTTTTTTTAAATGGAGGAAAAATATAGAAAAGTATTGGCCTGGGATGTAATTTATTCACTAACAGTAATGAAGAGAAGAGAGGCAGATTTTGGATATTATAGAGGCTGGATTACTATGAGATCAATATACTCAATAGTAATGAACAATGGATGGATCTAGAATGCAGGTGGGTGGAGGATGATGGTAAATTTCGCATTACCAAAATATATGGGTACAATACAGTAAAAAATAGAGAACCTATATAGGAGTTTTTGAAAAATGTTGGGTAAAGAAACTTTCCATGGCTAGTGATGGTAGATTTTAACACCCATCTAATGCCTGATGATAGAGTTGGGGTAAACCAGTGGATGAAAAAGAAATGAAGGACTTCCAAATGTAGTAGAGGAACTGGAGTTATTGGAGATCAGGTCAATTGGTGCACAATACACATGGAGTAACAGGAGATCTGATGGGAAAAATATATTAAGAAATATTGATAGGGGCATGGTGAATAAAGAATAGATGGACTCTATATAAAAATTATTTAACTTGAACTTATTTCAGATCACATGCGTTACAAGTGAGATTCAGTTAAAAAAGGGAGATTGAAATGAGACCATTCAGGTTCTTTAATATGTAAGCTAAATATGAAGTCTTTCAAAACATAGTGAAGGAAATATAGTTGAAGGAGAATACCAGAGATTTAGAAGGTATAGCTAAGGCCTTGAAGAAGATGGCGAAACCACTGAGAATTCTGAACAAAAAAAAATCAGTGGCATAAGTAAAAAGGCAGAAACAGAACATGAGATGTGGGAATCAACTATAAAGATGCTTCAGATCATAGATGAGTCTTTATTATGCATAAAGTTAGACCTTTCCTCTCTCCTTGGCCCTTTCCTCTGTCTTCTCTCTAAACCTTTCTGAAAAGCTTTTCACGCCGGAGGGGTGGCCGCCGGTGCCTCTCACCGCGCCGGTCACCCCTTCCACCCTTTCCTTTAGCTTTTCCGACCACCCCTCTCTCACCCCACCACCAGACTTCACTCCACTTTCCTCGCCCAGCTACGGTTTACGATCCCTGAGTTTTCCGGTGGCTCCAAGTTTCAGATC
>JAULKM010065109.1:0-12164 GCA_032355605.1 Rubia tinctorum | reverse complement strand
GGCACAATTTATGAGATGATAATTGGAAATGAAAGAGGTGTGGTTAAATTGGGAGAAATGAGGTGTATTTATAGGTATAAAATTCCAAAATTTCAATTTTCAAATTTAAAATTCTTTGATTTTTTAAATAAAAATAGCCGTTGGGACACATGTCACCATATAATTGGGACACATGTCCCATTCAGTGAGTAGTCGTTGGCTGCTCGAAAATTTTGGAAAAAAAAGAATCCAGCCGTTGAGCCATGTGGCCCATACAGAGGGTGCCACGTGGCACAGCTGAAATTTAAAAAAAATAAAGGCTTCCATCAGTGGGACGTGTGGGGCGCAGCCAGGCCGACACGCGTCCCACTCAACCGGTCAAAGAAAGCAGGCGGCCAAGGCTGGACGCATCCCATGTGCGTGTGTCAGCTTTGGTCAGGGAACCGGTTTCTTGACCGGTTCCTTGCTAAGAAACTAGAGACCGATTTTTTAACTAAAAACCGGTCTAGAAACCATCATTGTGGGTGTTTTCAGTTTCTAGACCGGTTTTTTAAAATTAAGAAACCACCACTGCACATGCCCTAATGATTTGGCAAGTTACACACTCACACAATGGTAAGTTACATTCATTTGTAACTTGATAGGTCTCACATTTTTTTTACAATATTCATATTTGTTTTTAGTTAACTATAAGAGTCCGTCTCTTGAAAGACGATCTTTCCATAAGACTTTATAACTATTACACGTTGTATAATAAATTTAAATATAGAAACTAAAACCTTTTACCTTTTTATTATTCTAATTAAACTCCGTCTTTACATAACCCTATGGAAAGACGGTCTTTTCCAAAACTTTGCCTAAATATAAGTGTTATATATCTAAAAATTATAATTAATGAAATAAGTATTATTGTTAGACTTTGAATTAAAATATTTTATAATAAACTACAATATTTTATCCTTTTCTTCAATGATGTATCAAGTATGGATGAAAGAGTTAAAAATGATCACAAATAAATATGTAAATCATTAGAATTAAGAATAAAATGTCTTGATAGCATATTGATGTAGTTTTTAATTTATTTTTGAATTTAGACAATGTAATTTTATATAATTTTCATTGCATACTTTTCTCTATATATATAATTTTTTAAATATATTTTATTGGTGATTTTACAATTTCATCATCGAGAAATAAAAAATATATTGAATAGATATATTATAGTTTTTGTTGTATGTGGTGATTCTACACTCCACAATATGGAGATTGTATGTAGAATACACTTTTTACATTCGAAAGATTAAAATGTAGTAGACATCACGTACCCTACTCCCACAAGGTACAACTGCTTGGAAACTGATGATGTGGATTATGCAACAACGGTGGGCAGACCTGCTACCACTTGTGGAATTTTGCAAGCAGGTCCAAAAACACCACCATTGGAGATACTCTTATACTCCATATCATACTTTCCAAAGCCTTGTGAAAGACCGTCTTATGGAAAGACGAGATTGAATTAGAATTATAGAAAGGTAAAAGATCTTAGTTGTAATATTAAAATTTTATTTTAAATTCTTTAAATTTGCAGTTTAAATTTTGATCTTTTCATAACTTATGAGAATACCTTTCTTTTAAGAGAGATTATTTTTTAGGGTTATTTACATTTATAACCCTGACATTATGCTGAAAGTGCTAGTATAACCCTGTAATCTAAGAAAGTGCTAATTTAACTCTAAATTATTATTGTATGTGTCAATTTAACCCTAACTTTAGGAACAATTGTGCTGATATACCCAGACCCTATCTTTCTGGCATTGACCGTTTAAATTCCGGCGTAGAGGAAAAATGAAAATGACTAAAAATACCCTCGATCCAAAATCTAAAAATTGTGCCCGAAATACCCCTCAGAGATGTTTGACCCATTTATGTTGACCTCCCTTCTTGTTATTCCAAGGTTATTTTTTTACTCTTTTCTTCAAACCCGATTGTCTTTAATCAAATCTTCCCCTCCGCCGTGGACGGCCGGTGAAGGCCTCACAATTTTGCTGCCTTGAATTCCGTTCGGCGCCGCTAGTTCGACCCTCGGTCCATTGTCCTTCGTCTCTCCATTGCGGGTAAGCATTTTTTTCGTCGTAGGTGAACCCTAGGTCGGATTTGGGTCAAATAAAAACGGGGAATAATCTGGGTTATTTCCCTTGGGTTAAGGGCTGGAGGTACTCCATAGCATTGATATTTATGTTGTTTTGGTTGATAAAAAATGGCAATATTTATTGTGGATAATCTGCAGGATGGATTCATCAAGCTGCAGTGATAATGAAATTCCTTGGGGAAGTGTAATTTTCCCTAAATGCGGCGTTGAAGAAACCGTGTGTATGCGTATGAGTTTACAAAATCCCAGTAGAATGTATTTTAAATGTAAAAAGCATAGATTTCAGCAATGGGTTTTGCCCGGTGTGGTTAAGTCCGGAAGGAAGAGTGTCATCACTTCGTTTCATGTAGAGGTCGACGTCCATAGAAGGTTAATGAAGAAGGATTGTGCGAATGAGGTTGAAGTCCAATTTAATGGTCGTAGTGAAGGTATCACTTGACCTTAAATAGGTTGCAATTGTCCGGTGATCGATAGGGTCGTTCAGGCATCGAATTCTATTTTGTTGGGTGCGAACATGTTAGGATTGTTGTTGTTTATTGAAGTTCGTAAGTGCTAATCGTGGGACATGAAGTGTAGTGTTTTTTTGGGTATTTTGTGGTCTTTTGGCTATGATTGTTTATGGGTTGTGATAGCATTGAATTTAGATTTCTTGGGTCTGAACAAGGTAGGATTGTTTGTTTGGTTTATTGTACTACGTAGGTGGTAGTCGTGGGATGTCAATATTAGTGGTTTTTTTGGGTATGTTGTCGAATGATTATTGTTTTCATTTCGATTGAATTTGAATGTGACCTATCTTCTCTGACTTCTTGATTCATTTTCATGTATTCGATGTAAGAAGTTGCAGATGTATTCCATGTACAAAGTTGCAGGTTTTATAATGTAGAATGGTCAAGGTTAATGATAAATCGTTAAATAAGTGCTGATCTAACACTGAGATTATAAAATATGTGTCAATATAACCCTGCAAATATATAATATGTGCCAATCTAACCCTGGAATTATGTAAGATGTGCTATTATAACCCTATGATTTAATAATTAGTGTTGATCTAACCCTAAAACATTATAATTTGGGCTGATTGTACCTAAATGATTGCGACGTTTGAATACATGTTTGTTTAGGGGCGGCCAACACTGAATCCTTGCAACACATTCGTAGAGAAGATATAGATGCAAATGGTAATAATGAGGCATATGTCATTAATTGAGTTTGCCCAGTACTTCCTAAGTACGAGTACAAAAAGAAGAGGTTATCCTCATAGAGGTTCTCCTAATAGACAATACTGGAATTGCAAAATCTAGAAGGTGCCCTATATGGAAGTGCTGAAATAGGGCAACAATTCTAACTTATGCAAAATGCACAAAAATAATATCGAAAGTATCCATACAGTGGTTCCTAACATAAGCAAGATAAACAAGCCACATAAGGTGGTTGCACACAATCAAACATCGGGCTTCGAGGGCGGAAGCGATTGACTCCTGGTATGTCTTGTTGGGCCCATCTCCAGAGGTGGTAGTGAATGGCATCTACGTTGTTCAGAACTAGAATGGGTTGCATCGCTCACAGACCATCCCTGAAAGTTGGAGCAAGAGTTGATACCAACAATTTGGCTACCCTCTCGCTGATAAAAAAAGTCTTTCCCCAAACCTGGTTCTTGATCGCCTCATTCCTTACTGTTCCCAGTAGCCTAAGAGTTTCCCCAGAGAGATGCACAAACGATATACTAAGGTCATGTACAATTCATTGAAGTACATATGAGGTTGAATCCACGTTCAACATATAAGATGACATTACCTGGAAGGAAGTAGAATTAACATATGAGAGTTTTTCGATAGGTTTTTTTTTTGCCAAGTTATAAAGAAGTCCTACTGGAATTTACTGAGAAAGGAGGAAACAATGCTTATGTTTGCATAATCAAGTGAGCTAAGAAATGATAATATAATATTAAATAAATAAGGCTACCTCAGCTGTGTAGTGGGGGTATAAATGCTCTGAATTGATCAGTTTGGTGACTCTCTTTCCCCCAAATCTTGTGTAAAGGCATCATCCTCATCCGTAGCACCACCAGGCTGAGAGTAATCATCATAAGAGCCTTCAAGTTGAGAGTAATCCTCTACCATATCACCTTGCCATACGTTAACATCAACCCATTCATTCATGTTTGGCACCTCAACAAGAGGAGGAGCTGGAACTTTATTAGCAACTGCAATCTTAGGAGGCACATCTACAATAGGAATATCACCTTCCCTCTCCTCCAAAACAGGGATATCAATGAAGACTTCATCCGTATTCTTATGACCATCCTTCACATCTTCGAACACCTCTCACCACTCTTATGGCTGCCCTCAAAAACCACACCAGGCACCAATACATCATCTAAACCATCATCTAAACCCTCATCAGTAACAACACTTTTTACCAAGCCCTTAGCAACATTGGCCCAACCAGCAACATCCACCAGTACATCACCTAAACCCGCATCATCTAAACTCGCATTAAGGAATACCTTATCACTACCTTCGATGGGAATAGGTTGCCTAGAATGTTCATCATCCACACTAGTGAGGAGATGTATAACTAATAACGTACCCGCACCTTGGTGGCTCATTTCTTTCTCAACATCGTACAACGTGTTAACCATGAGCATTTCGAAGTCTTCATCATCAGGGGGGAATAAACATTTATGTTCTCATCAAACTATGATCTCTTCTTGTAAATAAAATTAATTAGGATAATGCGGTCAATGAGAAGACAACATATTTTTAGGACTTTGGAAATATATACATGTACTTCGTTGCGAGCTGGGGTAGTGGGGTCATTTATTTATAAGTGCTGATTTAACCCTATCATTTATTAATAAGTGTTGATCTAACCCTATCATTTGTTAATAAGTGTTGATCTAACCCTATCAAATTACTTGTAAGTGCTGAATTAACCTTACAAAATCTGAACAAGTACAGATGAAATGCACATTTTCTCACTACCTGATTCCCGTTCTTCGGTTCAGTTAATGTGCTCAACAACCTACACACCACAAATACCAAATTACAATGATGTAGATCATCTTCAAACACCCCTAAACATATTTGTATCAATTTTTTTTACCTTTATAGGTCTACCCCTTCTTGCTTGACCCCTTACAGTTTGACTACCTTAAGTGTTGGGAATGAAGGTGGCTTATGTTGGCATCTATAAAATAAACAAAAGACAATATTATTAGAGGTTTGTACGATATTTTTAGAAGTTAGTTAAATGTAATGGCCAAGTTATACCTCATTTTGAGTTACCGTTGTTCCCACCAATGTTAAATCACCAGCCCGCGCAACAGCAATTGCTTGATCCTCGGTTATTCCCTACAAAGGACAAATTACACCATCAATTGCACCATCAATTTAAACTCCGCAACACAATATTCGTATAAAATTTTACCTTTCCTGGTCTTCCCCCCTTTGTCGTACGCCTGTCAATTGTGGTAGGTTGACTCGAAATCCTTTTCACCGGACGACTACCACCTTTGGAAGGCTCATTTCTACCTTTGTTTGATGGGGGCCTATTACTAGCACTCCCCCTGGGTCTTCCCATCCTTGACTGACCTCTTGAATTTGTACTTGCTTGGGTGTTAGAAGTTGAGGTCCCTTCCATTGGTTCCTTAAAAAATCAATTTAATAGTGTTATGAGAGACAAAATTATAGTTACATATATAACATATAGGACTGTTATGGCAACCAAAATGGTACCTGGGCAGCCGCTCTTCTTGCCTGCTCAGTTGTTTTCTTCTCCTTTGTCATGGCCCCACCTTGACAACCATTCATGTTGTGAATATACTTCCCACAATTCCCACATCTATACTTCAATCTCGTAGGGTCATTTCCCAATATTCCTTGTTCCTCTTAGTCTTCGGCCTTCCAACCCACCTGTGCAGCCTAGGAGGATCTCGTGATTTGACAGTTGTTGATTCTACCCAGAAAGACCTATGCGGAACTGGTGCGATCATGTGACCGTAGGCCTTCTCAAACATTGCCTTCGATACCATGGAGTCACATTACTCATGGAGGGGAATGCTCTTGTTCAGCAAGACAGCTGCAGCGTGCCTACATGGAACCCCCGTGTGATCCCAAATCCCACAATCACATGACCTAGTGTCAATCCTCATTGTATAGTTGGTCTCACCATGGACTACCTCAAAAGTAGTTTTCGAACAAGAATGGAATGTTAGTCTCCAAGCAAGTTTTGCCACAATCTTCAGCCGTTTCTCAGTCCTCGGACACATAATAGTATCCCATCCTGCACATTTTTTATAACTTTCCTCCAATTTTGCCATCATCTTTACCCGCAAACCTTCCATGAGTGTGTACATAGGCTTGTTCCTCAATCCGCCTAAGCAATTGTTAAATGACTCCGCCGAATTGTTGGTCATAGAAGCACATTTCAGGCATTTGGAGAAATGCTACCTTACCTAGTTGGAGTCACCAAGAGCTGCCAGCCAAGCGTGAGCCTCTTTGGAAAGTTCCTTAATCTTACTCATTGTCGCGTTAAAGTCTTTACCATTGATTGCCTTTGAGCCTTTCCAAAATAATTTTTTCAAAATATCTACTGGATACTTTCTCTGGAAATTGGCATAAATGTGCCTCCTGTATTTTCTCTGAGTGGCATGCAGCACCAATTCCTTAATAGTCTCACTCAGACCCTGCATTTTAGCACATTAATTAACCATTACTTAGTTAATTTTCTCTTGGGTTATTTCAGCACATTAATTTAAAAGTACAAACTAATTCTGCACATAAATGAAAATTAAAGTCTAGGAGAATCACATGAACATACTCAGGTAAGTAAGGACATATCAGCACTTCCAATATAAAGACAAGGTTATATCAGCACATAGTTAATAAATACAATGTTATATCAGCACATAGTCTATAATAATAGGGTTATATCAGCACATAGTCTATAAAAACCAGGTTATATTAGCACACAGTCTATAAATACAGAGTTATATTAGCACATATTATGCAAATACGAGGTTATATAAGCACAATGAACATTTCATATATTAATACCCAACTGCATGCTCAACGTAACAAACCCAACAAACACGATAATTTCAAGAAATCAATCAAGAACTACCTCACAAACACAATATTCACAATCATAAATATCGTAGGGAGATTAAAAAACTTCACCTTTTGACGATCGGACATGAAAGTCCAAGGCATCCTATTGGAGAAGCCTCCCAACAAGTCACTCATCATCTTGAAGAAGAAGAGCCAGCTATCTTTCGACTCACTCTCGGAGTTGGCAACAACAAGCAAAAAGAATCCCCCGTCCGGATCATTTACAATAGCGCTCAACGGAACTCCTCCCTACCTACCCTTAAAATGCCATTCATCAAAACCTATGTAGGGTTCACATCCATTCAGGAAAACTTTCTTCGCAGCATCAAAACCAATAAACAACCTTTTACACGAGGGAACCGAAGGATTAGACCCTGGTTGACACTGCATCATTGCCACACTTCCCAGGTTGCTTTTCGTCACTTCCTCACAATATTGAGGAAGACATTTGAATGATTCCACGTGGTTTCTATCTAACATCTCACACACATCGTTTCTTGCCCTTGTCAATTGATGTCTTTTTGGATGGACTCTAAATGGCAACAAGAAGTTTTCCAACTCCTTGTTTGACACTTTTCGGTCTGCACTCATGAGACTCAATATCCTTTTCGCAATCCAATTTTTTTGGCCTTCACACTGCCTAATTTCCTTCATGTGTGCTCCCCCTCAAGCTTATGAACACACAACGTGTGTCCATCATTTGCTACAGAACTATGAAGCCTTCATTCGCAACTCGGATCCTTGCTACGAACCGTGACCCGAAGCTTCTCACTCTTAATTGTATTGTACTAAAACCCTTCCGGTACAGATAATTCAAGTAAAACTTGCTTGAAATCTTGTTGCAACTGAAAAGGCATACCCTCCTTCAAAGCAACTCTATCACCTCTGACATCCTCAAACTGCTCTCTATTCAAGCATTTTCTAAGCAGGTGAAACTCATCGCCAATGTCGGACCCATCCTCTAACTCCTTTTCCACATCAGCATTTGGACCTTCCATATCCTCAGAATCAATCTCGAAACCGTCTTCAGTGTAACATTTTATCCATTCTGCATTTTCTTCCAATATGCCTTCATCTTCTATTTCATCAACATAATTTCCGTTATCACTGCTGTCATACGACCCTTCCGAGTCCAACTCTGCACCTGCCTCCAAATAATTTCTTCCTCTCATGTCTGCTGCAAGCAACATACTCTCCAAGATCAGTGGTGGGTCTACAACTCACCAAAAACTTCCACAGATTTCTCATCTTCACAAGCCTTAAGCATATTCAGCAAAACCTCCTCATTGCGCAATAAAACATTCTCCAACGGAGGAGCGCGGTACGTGAATCTCAATTCCATCTTCTTCCATGCCTTTTGATCAGCGAAGAAAAGTTTTGTAAAATTGGATTTCAACACAACAAGCGAATAACGACCTGGATCAATGTCATCACTACCTTCGACCCATCACCATGCCGAAGTGTAACGGTATACATATCATCCTCGTCATGGATATTTTCAACAACACTCCTTCACATTAGCCAAAAATAAAGACACATAAATACATCAACTGCATCACATAAATACAACATAATAAATCCACACCAAGCAAATAAATGCCAAAAAAATGAACATGCAAAGGACCATATTCTGAAAATTCATAAATAAAACCTTAGCACTCCCATTTTAGGATTTTAAAGTCAACCACTAAGTAGGACCATACACAACCTTTACACAGGCAAACGAAACATGCCCTAGCATCTCCAAAAGCCCAGAAATCACATGAAAACGAGCAAAATTATAAAAAGTGTAAAACCTTAGGAAAATCACCCCGAACCCAAAATTTACCCCTAAATCTTAAACATATAATAAGAGCAACTCAATACACGCAATCAGAGAGAGAATGAGACATGATCAAGGGGAAAATGGCGAGTTCTTACCATTTGGGATGAAGCCCTGTTTTACGGGTAGTCCACAGCACCGAAACTCTGTTCGCAGCAATCTATCGGAGAGTGTTCGTCTCAGATAGGGGGAGAACAACGACGATGAGGGAACCTTCAAGCGGTGGCAACGGTCGGTGGGAAGAACGACGAACCTTGGGTTTTGTGCGTTGAAGGAAAAGAGACGAGACTTTGAGCAGGAAGACAAGAGGGAATAAGGAAATAATTGGCAAGAAAACAAAAAAAAGGAGGAAAAAACTAGGGGTAAAGATGGAATTTCAAGTTTTCAAGTTTTTTGTTTTTTAAAACAAGGGAAAATTGGCCATTTAAGCAAAAAAATCTTGGAAAATCATCCCCAAACCCAGATTTTACCCCTAAATCTTAAACATAGAATAAGAGCAACTCAATACATGCTATCAGAGAGAAAGAATGAGACAGGATCAAGGGGAAAATGGCGAGTTCTTACCATTTGGGATGAAGCCCTGTTTTAAGGGTAGTAGGCAGCGCCGAAACTCCGTTCGCAGCAATCCGCCCGCGAGTGTTTGTCTTAGATAGGGGAGAAAATGACGTCAAGGGAACCTTCAAGCGGTGACAACGATCGGCGGGAAGAACGGTGAACCTTGGGTTTTGTGCGTCGAAGGAAAAGAGACGAGGCTTTGAGCAGGAAGACAAGAGGGAATAAGGAAATAATTGGCAAGAAAAATGAAGAAAAGGGGAGAAAAAAACTAGGGACAACGATGGAATTTCAAGCTTTTTCAGTTTTTATTTTTTTAAAAAGGGCAAATCGGTCATTTAAACAAAAACTGGCAATAAGATTGTTGACTAAAAGGTTAACATGGTCAAGGGTCATTTTGGAACTTTATGAGATTGTAGGGTTATATTGACAATTGCATCCTAAAGTCATGGTTATTTTAGCACTTAAGCCTATTTTTTAATAACTTTTGTATCTGCAAAAAATCTTTAAGTCCCGTTTAATTATTTTATTATACTAAACGTGTATTTTCTATTAATTTTGTAAGAGAAATATATCATTGTTTAATTTTAATCTTACTAGATAGTTATGGTGCTAGAAGGATTGACCATAATTTAAGGAAGTCAAATTTCAACAGACTTGTCGCAGCATGAAAAATTTAAATTTTAAATTAAAATATAAGAGGTGTTTAGGATTAAACATTTGTGTGTCATGCACAACATACATGTCTCTACATAGTGACCGAGAAGGTAGTAGTTAATTCATCGACTCATCTCATCAATGAAATAAAAGAGTAAAATACTAAAACGATCCTAATTTTAGGATAAAAATGTCCATATAACTCTGTCAAACAAGAAAATGTGTCAAAATAATCTCAACTTTAAGATGTATCAATCTAATCTGGAATGCTGTTGATTTCAATTTTCAACGAAAAAATTGATCGGAATTTAATGAAATAACCTTTTTACCCTTGGATTAAAAAAATGACCTTCCTTCTTTTTACTGATGTTAATTTGTGTTTGAAGAAATTTGGTTGGTAATGGCGAAACACTTTTTCTTATAGATTTGAAATTGCGGTCTCGAAAGAGTAATTTTTTCGAAGGACGACGATGGCTCTGCTTTAGTTTTTGATTGCCTTGATTCCCAATGGGTTGATTTTATTAGCTACATCAAATGTTCAACTTTAATATAGCTCTCACATTGACGAAGTTATAGATTTGTAGGGTTCTTATAGTTTGCTGGTTACGTGTAAATATAATTAACATTAGTCGTACTTCTCCTTTAATATAATTAACTAAATTGTAAAAGTTTCAGCCCAGTGGATAAGTTATATGAAGGGTTAGATGCCTGAAATCTCATAGAGATGGTTTTAAATTAAAGAAAAATAATATTAGAGCAAATGATTTTGGTGGCCCCTTAACTATCACGATCGTTCATTATTGGACCCTTATTTTTTTTGAACATTTTTGGTCTCTCAACTTACAAAACTGCTTAAATGTGGTCATTCCATTAGGTTAGAGTGTTAACTCAAAAGTTTCTCCATTAATTGAGGGTAAAATTAACTTTTCATTCTTTTTTATTTACAAACTCAGGCCCCTAATTTTTTTTAACTACAACCTAACCCCCTTATAATTACACCGCAGCCCCCCCCCCCCATACAATCTCCTTCTTCTACCACCGTTGCACGTTGCCACCTCCAGCCACTCAATTCCACTGGGAAGAGAACGTCGCCTCTCCAACTCTGCTCGAACAACGACTTCAGTACCATAGGAAAACATAGGATCATCATTTTTCGAGCAAGGAAAATATCATTCTCAAACACCTATCCTCAAGTGCGAAATCCGAGAGTTCTTTCCACATATCTCCATCTCCAGCCGTATTTCTCAATCCCCGTAGGAAAACATAGGATTTATCATTGTCTATTAAGATATTGACTTTGTCGTACTTATCTAGTATCCATATAGGGATCCTCTGTTGAAATTACTAGAGTTAAGTTCAGAAGATTGTTGTACTTTCCGCTGTATAAATCTCCTCAACTCAATCAATACAAATCAACATTTTCCATAATAACTCTTTATATTGTCCCCATGATAAAGAACTCTGATTGTTCCATGGATCAGTGCGAGATCTAGGGGAACTACCCTGATTGGAAGAATCACGCGGAGAATGAAATCCGAGGGCAAGGCCGAGAGAGGAAGTTGTTGAAATTGTTGTTGATGTTAATGATCTCAATTTTCTTGATTTCGGTGTTGGTGTTGATGATCTTGGTGAGGCCGCTAGGGATTTGTTGGAGTTATATGTTAATGGTGTTGGTGAAGCCAATTTGGACATGCTTGAGTTTGATTTTAGACCATGTGCAATGGTAATTAAGAAACCACTTGTGGTTTCTTAGCAATTAAATACATTATTACTTTCAATCTCTCCCTTCTATCTCATTCTAAGAAACTACTACTCCCTCTGTTTTTCTATGTTTGACACACTTACCATTTTAGTATATTTTTCTAAGATTGTCACCTTTCCTTTTATGGCAAAA
>JAULKM010065098.1:0-12166 GCA_032355605.1 Rubia tinctorum | reverse complement strand
TCGACCCAAATCAACAGCAGTCCAATAAAGAGACAAGCTATACCGTCGGGGCAGCGAGACCCCCGTTTTAACCCGGGGGCGTCTGCCGCCTCCCCGGACCCCCAGGCCAGGGTCGCAGAAACGGCTATTACAGTATTCAAGGCATACCAACAATATACGTTGCAAAATAAAATATAGAATGACTTAATCACATATATACTCCCTTTATTTCACTATTTTTGGCAATATAGATTTAGAAATTACCTTTTTCTATAAATTGAAATGTATAGAGAGAATTGATTGAAGAGAATAAAAGAATTTAATGAATGATTGACAATAATTCACTATTTATCATAAAAGAAAATACAACAATTTTAAAAAAAATAAAAAAATTGCGCGTCAAACTTGAGAGAACAAACGGTAGTACATCCGCAGTCCGTGTAGCTCACTCTAAAGAAAAGTATTTATGTAAAACAAAAATGGTGTATTCAAATAAATGCCGGTCCTTTCAAGCAACCTTATGGTCCATGTCCATGGCATTATAATTAGAGGATGGAAAACATCCTTAATATGAACTAGAGATCATAAAACATGAACGTAGATTTTTCTTTTTAATATTTCATTCATATTAACATGTTTTCTTTTAAACTAAATTTCTCTTTTACATTGTAACTTTTGTATCTACTATTAAATAAGTAATAATACAATCGGAGGATACATTATCCATTCATCAACATTAATATGGTATCAGACTCCCAAATTTTCATATATATTTCCTTTTGATATCGGTGCTTCATCTTCTTCCTCCTGCTCCATAAATTCAGTGTCCTCCTTTCTAAAACACATCCCTCGATCCTCTTCCCTCTTTGCAACACATTTATTTTTCTTCCTCGGCAACTATGGTGTCTGACACGTCCCTCCCTCTCTTGACTATAGTCCACCTTATCCCTTTCAAACTTTCTCCCACCTATTTATCTCATGGAAGACACGGGTTTAGACTGTTCTAGAATACAAAGGGCATTTTGGTTACTTTAATGGGTCTTATCCTCGACTTTCGACATCATATTCACTCTCCACTTATGGGTCTTATCCGACAGATTCCACTAAGGTCGATGCTTCCTAGGTTATTCAAGACAAAAGACTTCAAAGCCTTCTTCGCTCCACTCTTTCGGACGAAGTTATGCGAGAAACTACTAGTTGTTTTTTTTGAAAGAAATTTGGGATCGCCTCTGCCCTACCTTCCAGAACTCATCCCTGAGCATCGAGTTACGCTGCATGATAAAATCACTACTCTTTGGCATGGCAAATATTTTGTCACTGACCTCCATAATCGATTCAAAGACCTTCTCGACAAACTTTCTGGTTTGGATCTGACCATCAGCAACAAGAATTGCATATTATGGTTTCAACGGGCTCTTGCTCTTGGGTTTCCACAGTTCTCTAGCCTACAACTTCTGAAAAATAATGTAACCCTTTATTCTAAGATTGTTGCGCGTGCAAAAAACCATGAGCTCCTGATGTTCCACAACCAATCTTTGATGGCTCCAAGGAATACTTGTAGCGATCGATGGAGCCATCAAAACGGTGTGACTAAATGCAAAAGTATGACTTCTCGAAGCCAACCACCTTAAAAACAACGAACATGTGTTCCACAACCAAGGCGCAACTTCCCTTACAAAAAAAAGCTATAGGCTGAATACACTTTCTACTCTTACGCCTCGGGAGTAGTTCACCACAAGAGGAACTATTGGGATTCTTCCTCATTACAAACGAATGCCCTAAGAGTCGTTCACCCCAAGAGGTACATTAGGACCAAAAGTTTCCATTAAAATTTATGTTCATATTGCATATGATGTTTTTCAAGGGTTAAAATTCCACCAGAGGACTTCATATCTACAACAACAAAATGTCTCACCAGAAGACAGTCTTATGATATTAGGCCAAAATCTCAATACATGATAGTTGATATATAATGAAAAGATGTATCACCAAAAGACGATCTCCACACATTAAAAAATTCTCGTTACGGGTTTAAAAAAACCCTAAAATAGATGAACGTTCTTTATGTTAATGTTTTCCCTACGGGATGAAAAACACTATAACATGGATGAACATTCTTCGTATTAAAAGTTCTCCTTGCCTGATGAAAAACTCCTTAAGGTGGACGAACATTCTTCATATTAAAAGTTCTCACTAAGGGATGGAAAAATTCCTGAAGTGGACGAACATTCTGCACATTAAAAGTTCTTCCTACGGGATGAAAAACTCCCTAAAGTAGATGAACATTCTTCATATTAGAAGTTCCCCCATGGGATGAAAAACTCCCTAAAATGGATGGAACATTCTTCATGTTAAAAGTTCCTCATACTTTAGTCAGCAATAACACTTCAATTTTCAGAGAGTGATATTCAGGCTTCAGTCACTATTTGGGTCAGCAAACATTGTATTATTTTTATATATTTATCCATATTTAACTATTTTAAATAAACATAGTTCTAATTTTGTTAGGTAAATACTCATATTTTAAATTAATTTAATCATTTATTGAATTATTTTATGCATTAATTCAATTATATTATATTTAGCATAACGATTTATGAAGCGATAACAGTTTATGAAGCGGCATCTGATTTTGTTGCTTACATAGCCCATTTCAACTATGATGGAAATTGTGTAAAAATGATTTTAAAATTTTAAACTCTGTCATATGTACAAGATTATCATATGCAATTTTGATATGATAATCCCTAAATATGCATAGCACTAGTGGAAGAAGGGGACATTATAGGCGGTTCTCTCGAATAAGAGAGTGCACTTTAGAACCGCCTTCTCTGGTTCCGCCATTGCTCAATTTTGATCAAAGGCGGTTCAAATAACCACCTTCAATAGAGTCGAAAACTGTTTTTGAACTCGGAAACTATTTCTGACCTTCCAAATATGGCTTGCGAAAACCAATCGGTTTCCTGCGGCGAGGAAAACCCAGATAGATCTCAGAAGAAAACCCAGAAAAGCAACAACCAGTGCAGAATAGAAAAAAAGCAATACAAACTCAAAAAGAACAGCAATACAAACGCAAAAAATAACAATACAAATGGCATCTCTGCGGAGGCTTTCCATGGCAACGCGGCAGAAGCATTCTCTAGCGAGCGGCATCTCGATCAAGCGACTGGCGGTGTCAATCGATCTCCACTGTCTCTGGCTTCATGGTGAACAACTTCATAGTAAAATGTGGATCCAATCGGCGGAGCTTCTCGGTGAACGACGGAAGCGAGCTTTACGACAGAGCTTTTGGCTCGGCGAAGGCGTGAGGATAGACGAGGAAGATGGTGGCGGCGATGGAGGTAGGAGATGGTGGTCGATTTGGAGTGAGGGTGGCGACATGGGGAGTGAGGTTAGCTGGTGAGGATGGCGTCGGTGGATTTAGGGTGGCAGCGTGAGGGGCTGGTGGAGAGTGGGAGAAGGAATAATCATGGATTAGGGTTTTTGTTGATAAAGGAAGAATGTTTGGCATTTGAGCTAACACTTTGTTTTATATAGCCAAAAGGCAGCCCATTAAACGTAGTTTTACAATTAGAACCACATTTAGATTAATAGCTGACCTAGGAAGGCATCTGTAAACTCGGAAATGCTTCCGAATCTAAATTAAAAGCGGTTCTAAAGGCGTAAATGCCTTTAATTAATTTAGAACCGCATTTAAAGTGAAAAAAGTGACCTAAGAGCCACTTCCAAACTCGGAAATCATTTTCGACCTCAATTAAATGCAATTCCAATGGAATCGCCTCTAACGGTGCCTTTAATATGACACTATATACCAGTGTAGTCTAAAGGTGAATACATAACTAAGGTCAAAATTATCCTAATAACAATTGAGAACATTTCCTATTAATGTTGGAATGTTTTAGAAATAATTTGCTTAAAGATATACGAAACTTGTAATGTCGCCCAAAAGTGGGTACAGTAACTTTAACCGACATTAATTACACTACTGGAAAACAGATACATATGCACCGGTATGTCAATGTTGGGAGAGTAATACCGGTGCTAGAACTATCACAGGCACCGGTAATTTAGTAAATGAACCAAAATACCAGTGCCTATGAATAAATCTAGCACCGATTTACTAAATACCAGTACTAGCTACCCATGCATTTAAAGAAAAAATGTCTGAATTTTATATTTCCAGCACCGATTTTGTCTGAATGACATATATTGGTGCTAATACCAGTGCCTATGAATAAATTCAGCATTGGTTAACTAAATACCGGTGCTAGATACCGGTGTCTTTGAAGAAAAATGCCTGAATTTGATATTTTCCATCATCGGTTTTGTCTGAATGATATATACCGGTGCTAATACCGGTGTCTATGAATAAATCCAGCACCGGTTCAATAGATACCGGTGCTAGATACTGATGCCTTTGAAGAAAAAATGCCTGCATTTAATATTTTACAGCATCAATTTTGTCTGAATGACATATAGCAGTGCTAATACCGGTGTATATGAATATATGCAGCACCGGTTCACTAAATACTGGTGCTATATACCGGTATCTTTGAAGAAAAAATGTCTGAATTTGATATTTTCTATCCCTGATTTTGTCTGGTGACATATAGCGGTGCTAATACTGGCGCCTATGACCGAACTAGTAATTTTGGTGGGTAAAATCGTGGCGGGAAAATAGCTAGCACTGGTATAAGTTATAATATACCGGTGCTATGAGTGCATTTAATGCTCATCTACCTCTCTTTTTTCGGGTATAAAGTGAATTTTTAGGAGAGAAGGTTGTGTTTGTAATATTTGAGGGCCACAGTGTAAATTACAAAAAATGTGTAGGTAATCATTGTTTTGATTTGAGACCCCTCGGTTCCCCTATTTAGACCCAAATTGGCATGTCACTATCATTTCTTGGAGAATTGTAATTTGGTGTTGCCAATTTTGTGATTCGACGCCTCCAACTTTCTTTAAGGGACCTAAGTGAAGAAAGTAAAAAGTTTACTCGTAACTCCAAATTGAAATCCGCTCGAACGTGATGCTACCAAATACACACCCAATGTATTTTCCATGTCTATAGGGGGATATTAATCAAAACTCTGGCACAAGAACATATCCATAATCATATCCGATTTTATTTTGTAACTTCTAAGTTATCAACCATGAGTTACTCTAAAACATGTACTAGCGCTTTTCAATATTTTACCAAAACTAATAATTTATTTTATACTTGAATTTTAAGCAAGAATAACAAAAATCATGTATTCTGGAGCAATGAGTAATAGGATAACACAATTTTGGGTGACAATGTAATTTTCCAAGAACTTATAGAAGTAATCAATGTTGACATTCAATCCCCTCTCGTTCACCCATACATGCCCAAATTGAAAATTTACGATCTCATATTATTTAATTGCATTTTGATGCTGCCAATTTTGTGATTCCACGCCTCTAACTTTCTTGGAGGGATCTAAGTGTAAAAAGTAAAAAAGTTTACTCGTAACTCCAAATTGAAATCCGCTCAAATGTGATCCTACCAAATACAATCCCAATTTATTTCCCATTTCTATAAGGTAATATTCATAAAATATCGGGCACAAGAACATATCCATAATCCTATTCGATTTTACTTTGTAACTTCTAAGTAATCAACCATGAGTTACTCTAGTACATGTACTAGCGCTTTTAAATATATTACAAAAAAATATATTTTATTTTATAATTTTATATTTGGACAAGAATATCAAAAATCATGTATTTTGGAGCAATGGGTATTGTGATAACACAATTTTGGACCACAGTGTAATTTTCCAAGAATTTGTAGAAGTAATCAATGTTGACTTCGAGCCACTTCCGTTCACTCATACATGCCCAAATTGAAAATTTACGATATTATATTATTGAATTGCATTTTTATACAACCAATTTTGTAATTCAACGGCTCCAAATTTTTGGAGGGATTTAGGTTCAAAAAGTAAAACTTTACTCATAATTCCAAATTGAAATCAGCTCGAACGTGATGCTATCATATACACCCCTATTGTATTTTCCGAGTACGAACAAAATATTTATCAACAATCGGGAACAATAACATATCCATAATCCTTTCCGACTTTCCTTTCTTACTTCTAATTAAGCAACTCTGAGTTACTCTAGAACATGTACTAGTGTTTTATAAAATTTCCTCAACAAAATTATTTATTGTTTATTTCTATATTTATACAAGAATAACAAAAATCATGTAATTTGGAGAGAAAGATGATGTCGTAACAATATTTGGGCCATAGCGCAATTTTTTATGAATATGTTTGACACTTTTCTGTTCACCCACTATACCTCGAATTTCAAAGATGCAATAGTCTCTTATTTAATTAAATTTCGGGGTCTTCAATTTTATGATTTGCCGCCTACAATTTTTTTCTATGGACCTAATAGTAAAAATTATAAAGTTCATAAAAATATCAAATAATACTAGCATTGACATTGTTTTTCATTCATACTGGTGCAAAGTTATGGCGGGAAAAATAAATTTTCCAAATTATTATTCAAAATTTTGGAGGGATTGTTTAAAATTTTGAAATATTGTACTTAGCACCGGTATGAGTTACTTAGGCACCGGTATTTGTAACTGTGCTACATACTTAGAATTTTTTTCCATGTTTGCTCTCGGTTAAAAAATAATAATAAATGTACCACATTTAAAGCAGCCCTAAGCAGCTTCTTTTCATACACATAGACATTGGTATGAGCCATTTTGGCATCGGTATGAGCCATTTTGGCACCGGTTTTTGTATATGTGCTCTATACTTAGAAAAATTCTCAGGTTTGCTCTCGGGTTTGATTTTTTTAATTTAAAAAGCTATTTAAAATAGCCTTAATTAGCTGCTTTTCATATACATAGGCACCGATATGAGCCATTTTGAGCATCAGTATTTGCACAGGTATTAGTACTACAGACTTAAAAAAAGCCCAATTTGGTTTCATCTGAACTATTGATTTCTTTTGTTGATTGATTCTCAACCATTAAAATTAGTTTATATAAACTAAATATCAAACCCTAAATCTAACCCACCCTCATTCCCACTATCCTATCTCTCTATCCTCTCCATCTTTCTCCACCACCTCTCCCCCTCTGCTGGTGAGGCCTCCCAGCCCCTCTCCGCTCCCCGCCCCCGCTGATCTCTGCTCTGCTCCGCCGATCTTGACCCCAAGGTTAGAGTGAATCTCTGCCGATCCTCACCAACCCTGCCAATCTCCACTCCTCCACCACGGCCCTTCTCAATCCGGCGTCGTTTCGCCCCCCGTCAATGATGTCAAGAAACCTTCTATTTTCATCGAGTGCTGGAATGAGGACGAGTTCGAGAGAATTTATACAGAGACAACCCCAGAGTTCAACACACCGATCCAGATCGATTCGAGTGAGGGGTGATGAGTATATACAAAGGTTGTTGTGAACCTTGCTTCTTTCTTTCAATGTTCAAAATGGTTGGATGTTGCATTTGTGAATGATTTTATGCTTATATATGCTTAATTGATAATGCAGGTTTAAAGAGCATAATATGACTGCTGGAGAGGCATATCAAAATTTTGTGCTTAAAGCTCAAGAAATTTCACTATCTCAAGAACTAGCACTAACTCGAGATTTAGTTACCTTTGTTAGAAGCACTTATTTTGTTTTTTATATTAGTGTAGATTGATACGAGTTAGTTTGACCTATTGTAGTTGAATATTAGTGTTGAGGGTTCATTGAATTCAATTAACGATTTATTCTATATTTTAGTGATTTTTTGAGTTAAAATAACAATTATTTCTATTTTTTAATAAAATGAGCACCGGTAAACCCGGTGCTCATTTTTTTATTGATCCCCTACTTACTAGCACCAGTAAAAATGAGAATAGGTATCAATATTTTGACCCCTTGAGATACCAGTACCTAAGTAGGGTGGTGTTGGAATGTAGATTTGTAGCAACGACAATGCATACCGGTGTTGGAATATAGATTCAGCACCGGTTTTGAATACCGGTGCCTTTGTAACTACGTTTCAACACCCCCATACTTAGATACCAGTAGTTTGGGAGCCCGAATAACTGATGCCTATGTGCCGAATTACTGGTGACATAGGAGGATCCCTACAGTAGAGCCAATTGTATAAAAAATGACTCTGAACTTTGTAAAAATTAAGAAAATTAGAGCAAGTCCAAATTTTAATACTCAAATGCAATACTGATATTAGAGAACAACATGAATCACGAAACAACTTAGCAATTCACAAAATTAATCATCAAGCCCTTCAAAGCTAGACTTAATTAGTACAAAATACATAACATTAACATGATCAAACATTTGCATGGGACTAAATATATATGACCATTTAGGTCAAATTTATTCAAGGGCTGCCTGTAGTTGCTGCTGTCGGAGGTGGGAGCACCGGACTCGGGAAATACGGAACAATTTGGTTCCCAGGAAGTGAAGTAACCGGTGGTGTCAGAGGAAATGTCGGAACAGGCGGGCAACCGATTTTTGGGATCTTCGAGAGCTTGGGGATCTTGCGGAGGGGGAGGAAGAGGAGGCGGTGGGAGGAGAAGGCGTCACCTGAGCCAGAAAGCTCGGCGAAAACTACGAGGATGGCCAGGGCCATGAGCAACTTGGAAGAAGCCATGGTTGGAGCAAAATGTGCACTTGAATGTAGTAGGAGTATAATAAGGAAATAGAAATTTTTTCCTCGTACGAAATATTATAAATGGTAGTTATCTTATATAATTAGTTTCCTTATAGAATCAGTTATAGATGGTAATTTCTTTATAGACTTAGAATCTTATTCTTGTTAGATTTTGGTTTGTTGTAACCATGTATATTGTAATCATCATCATTGATGAGTTGTGCCATTGATGTAATATCGATGCACCATTAATAAAGTCTTTTATATTTTATCATGGTATCAGAGTCTAAGATCCTGAAACCCTAAAATCATACTACCCTAATTCCGACCGGAGTTAACGTCCTGCTTGCTGGTTGCTGATTTTCGATTGCTGCTGCCACTTCACGGTTTTTGCGATCCATACAATTCCGATCGGTCGGCAAGTAACGTTCACGCACCACCATCCGACTACACACGCGGCCGCCGGTCTTCCAGGCGTCGCCGCGTTACCTTCTCGTACCACCAATCTTCTACCACCGCTGATCCGCAACTATGTCTGCACCTGGTTCCAGTTTCGATGTTGCCGAGCAAGCCTGCATCGCTGGTGAAACTGAGGCTAACAAACTACAGAATCTCAATGCCACCAATGTGATTGCAGCTTCACTCAAACAGTTGCAATTGCAATCTGTCATCTGTCCCTACTGATCGATCTCTGAATGATCCTTACTTCCTTAGTACTTCTGACGGCCCCGATTTAACAATATGTCCCATCATATTAAAAGGTGAAGAAAATTACCTTGAAAGGTCTACCGCAATTTGTGGCGCTATGCTTGCCAAAAAGACTATTGGTTTCATTGATGGAACCATTACCAAACCCCTGGATAATCATCCTGATGCAGTTGATTGGCCTAGAGTTAATGTTACCCTTGTATGTTGGATCTAACAGACTCTAGATCCACCACTGCATTAATTTTATTTTTATTTTTTTAATGATTAGCAATTTCATAATATTCTTTGCAAGTTGGACATTCATGATCATCATACTCCAACTTGAGAGAGGGTGATAAGGAAATAGAAACTCTTTCCTTGTAGAAGAGGTTATAAATGGTAGTTATTTTATAGAATTAGTTTCCTTATATAATTAGTTATAGATGATAATTTCCTTATATATTTAGATACCTATTCTTGTTACACTTTGATTTGTTGTAACCCTATATATTGTAATCATCATTGATGAGTTGTGGCATTGATATGATATCAATGCACCATAATAAAGTATTCTATATTTCTTCAGAATAGTTTGGTTTGACGATGATGGTGTGAAAAATAGTGGCTTTTGGTTGTGTTTTTATAGCCATTTTGGAGGTTTTGGTATGAAGGGAATGAATAAGGAGAACATAGGACTGAAGTTAAAAGTGTTCCAATCGATTAGGAGGTTCTCATTAAATGCCGCCCATCTAATTGATCTCTTGAATGTTCAATTTTGTCCAATTTCTTCGACTTTACGTACAGTAAGTGAGAAAAGATTTTTTAATATTACTTTAATTAATTGCGTATGAATAAAAGTTATGAAAAATATAAAATTTTCAAAATATACATTATTAGCAATATCAATTAAATTCTGCATTGAATATTAATATATTTTAGTTAAATAAATAATTTATGGGACATATTCAACTTAGATTGACAATTTAACAAATAAAAGGAGTGATGCGTATCATTTTAGACGTCTATGTTCATCCCATAATGTGTGCAACTCACTCTTAGAGAGAAAAATACTCCTATTTGCGTAAAACATAAAAAGGAGGTAACAGTATCATCATTTTATACAATATTTTTAATGTAGTTTTATATTTAAATACATATTTAGATACAAAATCTTGTTTTAGATCAATTAATCGTTAAACGGGATTATTTTATAAATGAGGATGTTAATGGATTGATTTCATAATTATTTTTTATTTATTGCAACGATTTTTTATAACTTTAAAAAATTTAAAATGTATTGCAATGTATAAGTAATTATAATTTAAATCTAAAAAAAGTTTTTCATGATTAGTCTAACCGTTAGTCGACCTGAAACTTTCTCATATTCAATATATTATTTTTAATATTTAAATTAAAAGATATAACATTGATTAAAAGGTACAATCGTTATTTTATATAGGAAAAAATACCAATATAACCTTATATAGTTGTGAAAGTCCCAATATAACCTACAAGTTTTCGAAAAGCAATCCTAAGTTTTTAATGAAAGTGCTGAAATAACCTACGCTTACCATTTCCTGTGTTGGCCTAAACAAGGACGGCGTTAATTGACCCGCAAAGACAAAAATGCTCTCGTCTCAAAATTTGAAATTTTAAGAATAATTTTGCCCTTACTAACGCGGCTTACACTCAACGGACAACCACCAGACCACCAAATTCATCACTAATTTCACCCCGATGAAATACCCACCCCAAACCCAACACCACCATTCAACCCGAACCTCAGCACCACAACCACCACCTCAAACCCATCTCATTATCGGTCCAAATCCAGCTCAAAATTAAGTCGATCTCTATTTGAATCATGAGCTTCTATCATAAAACGAATTGATACTATGTAGGGGGAAGACAAGATCTTAAATACTGAGTTATATGACACTCAACCACCAATGTGTGACTCTAACTCTAACTAGCCCCCTCAGGTGCAGCGGTATGACATCATCGTGCAAACGTGGACAGAAAAGGGGTAACTGGCCAACATTGGGCTCTGATACCGTATTAGAATCACGGGTCCCTATCATAAAACCAATTGGTACTATGTAAGGGAAGACATTATCTTATATACTGAGTTATATGACTGTGGTGAATGTCGTTTCACTCACCAAAATAATATGCGAACTCTATAGATAAGATTAGCACAGTAGTAAGCAGAGTCGATCCCACAAGGAACGGAGCAAAAGCTATAAAAAAAATTACCTACTAATATAGAAAAATATTGGTGTAGCCACCATACCTTAATTTTCAAAAAAAATCTAACATCTAATAATGCAAACCAACAAATATAAAATAAAAAATAAAAATGCAAATTAACAATATAAAAATATAGAAAATATATAAGAATGTAATCGGTTTGGAATAACTCACATTAATTAAACATCGATTATAGGCACAATGAAGATTTAATCCTTACGTATCTATCAGCTATATGAAAGTAGGTACGCTTAACCTCTCCAATTCTTTCTTACCTTGTCGACAATTGACCAATTATAATTAATTAATTATTTCTCTTACCAAGATGCCCCGGAAAGTATTCGCTGAACTAGATACACACTTCGATAGCATAAAGAATTAAAAGAACCTGATATAGCAATTACCAAAGTAAAAGTAAATAGTAACGCACACTTAATTGTTCCCCATTTTGCTATTACAGTCTTAGCTAGTTAGATTTTTTTCACAAGAACTCGCTACTTACTAACCCTTTCCAACAATTAAGTATTGGTGGAATTAGATAGCATTATCCCAATAATATTCAAGTTGATCAGGCTTAAACATATCAAGAATAAAATTAA
>JAULKM010065087.1:0-12166 GCA_032355605.1 Rubia tinctorum | reverse complement strand
CCCTCCCACGGTGGTTGAGACATTTATAAGGCCAGTTCATGGACCCCATTTGATTCTCTCTATCATACTCATTAATTTTACATTTAATTTATATAAATTTACCTAGGGAAAAATTTTTAAATGTAAAATTTAATAATACGTTTGCAATTTTTGAATTTAATTTAATTTCAATTTTTTTCAAAAATTATTTGAAAATTTATTTAATGAACCATAATTAAAAAGAACCATACATTTTTTTTAAAGAATGTAATTTTGATTTTTAAAATGACCAAAATTTAATTTAGATTTTGAAAAATAAAAATATAATTTTATAAGAAATTTTTAGGATTTTTCAATAGCAGATAAAAATTCAGAAATTTAAAAATAATAATTTATAAAGTAATAAAAAATTAGCATGAAATTTTAAAAAACAAAACAAAACTAAGAAAACAAAACAAAGAAAAAAAGGAAGCAAAGAAAGCATGAAACAAAGAAAATATAATAAAGGGAAAAAGATGCTCTGACACAAAGCAGGAGTGTCAGCCAAAATTTAATGCAGAGCTGGCTGCAATTTTTAATCCGGAGCAGCGGCCTACGTTAATGTAGTCCGTTTTGATCCCCACTATGGGGATTTTTGGGCTCAGTTCCGTTTTAATTTTTAATTGAGTCGGAATTGAGCCCCCTGCACAGGCTCTTTGGAGCGATTCTCAAAAAATTTAATGGCAACTCAAAATATTATCATCTTCCGGAATCAGATCCAGAAAACAGCAAACAAGGCAACTCTAGGTAATGAATCAATCAAAAGTGAACTAAAGCTACAAACTGAAATCAGTAATATACTATTACCTAATCCCAATTACTTGAAACAGAAGCAAATGATTAAAGCTGATCCAGCAGGTATGTATCATGTATGTATGTTGTATATGAGTTCTTGGGATGATGATAACAGATGGATGGATGTCCGAGGATTTCAAGACGCAGCCATCAAATGAGTTCCATCAGGCGTGAGTATGATTCCGGTTTTTTAAGGGCTGATAAGATTAAATTTGAGTAAAGGATGTTAAAACTTTGATAAGCCTGACATTACTCATCAGAACTCAAAGGAGCACAACAAGCAAGGGAAGAGCCAGAAAACATTAGTGGTGGGGCTGATACGTAAAAGAAGAAAAAAAATTCAGAAAACATTAATGGTGGGGCTGATATGTAAAAGAAAAAATTCCATTTTTTCTTTATATTAGAGGGGGCTGGAAAAATTTACCCCAAATTTTCCGTAAATTTCAGATCGGCGGGGGCTGAATCCCCCTCCTGGCTCCGCCCCTGACAAGAAGCATCACAGATATCAACTTCCCACCAGTAGTGGTGGATGACTTCTAAACCTGATGACCTTGGAAAAAATTTCATACCGGGCTAGGTAACTCATTTACATTGCAAAAGAAAATGGATTAAACACTGCGGAGATCTTAGCCATACTTACTTTAGCAATCCCTGGTCTGGGATTAGTCTCATTGCTGCCATTTTTGCGTTTGGACTTGGCATTGTTAACACTGTATTCGCTATTCCCCATCAGTTTTATAGTATGCCACCAAAGCATGAGTGACTTTTGATTTTTTTTCCTCCTTCAATTTCATCTCTAATACAGTTTTAAAAGGAATAGAGAAGAAGGATGTCATTTTTTGATTAGTTTTATAATATCCTATTCTAGATGTACAATTGTTACCCTTTGTACTCACATATAAATATGAACGCACACATCCCCAACAATGGTGAGTTTTACTTTCTATCAATTTCTATGTTTGATAAATTCATTCAGCGCTCAAACTTGATTGGATTCACCACTTATTGTCAAATTCATAATGGGGTTTAATCTTTTTCCGAGTTTATTCTTCCATCTCTTGGGCATAAATACAAGTAAAGACCAAACCAAATCTATACTGCAGGACAATCATAATCTAATCATTCCAAATATACTGTAATCATAATCCAATCACACTTTAAAACAATCTTATTACCCCTCAAGTTGGAGCACACAGATCATAAATGCCCAACTTGCAAAGAAAATACATTAACTGATGTTAATTTGCCCAATGCTTTTGTAAAAATATCTGCTATATTCTCCTCGGTTGGAACATAACTCAGAGCAATAAGATCCTCACTAATAGCATCACGAACATAATGACAATCAACCTCAATGTGCTTATCAAACACAGTATTCTGGGTAATGTACAAAGCAGACTTGCTATCACAGAACAAACGCATATGATGAGAACAAGAAATTCCAAATCCATCAAAAGAGCCTTAAGCCATATCAACTCAGAAGTCAACTTTACCGACAAGCCTTAAATGAACTTGGTTGTGTTATAACTCCCTTCGTTGAATCTGCTTTGTCATCAGCAATTGTTTTTCTCATTTTTTTAATAATTCGTCCACAAGACGAGGGTTTATAAGGTTTCCATCCTTTTTCTATTAAGCTCAATTTTGCACAATGTGCGCTTACAACATATGAAGTGGGATAAACCCATTTACACTGAGGTACTAACTAAATATTACAATTCTAATCTATAGTCTTATTCACTAAAAGAGAGATACACAAAGGCGCTGGTTGATACTACAATACTAAACCCAGGCCTATGTGGCAGTGAGAAGGGCACATTGATGATAAGTGGTTATCACTATGTAGTTATCTTGTAGCCACAATAGCATCGACCCGAGACTACCATCAAAACTAATCACAAATAAGTATCAAATGAAACATACGCAACATGTTTCGTACACACTTCTGATCAAATATCTAAGGAAATCAAAACGAGGCAAAAAAAGCTACCCAACTGAAAATCTTGTTCATCTCTATTTTACCTGTAAAATGATTTCCCTAAACTAGGAGACTGAAACCAGTCATTTTGATTGCCAAAAATATTATCCGTCAATGTATATAAATTGCTTATAATGCATAGAATTATCTCAAAGTTACCTCAAAAGATAGTAAAGACCAATTCTATTGATTGAACTATATAGTTTGCTTGAACATTCTAATGGACCATAGTCTATCGATCTGATTTAATTTCTTAGAAAAATAGTATCACCAAAAATCCGTTGTTTAAACGACATTGACTTGGATTTTTCCTTACAATTTATTTGGATATCAAATCTGAAGTCAATCAAAATTTTCCGGCAGAGGCTTCCAGAAAAACAACATTGACATAGACAATTCTCATATGATACTAGAATTAAAAAAAACCATTTTAAAAACTGCCCATTTTAAAAGAGAAAAAATGAACTTAAATAAAATATCGAAAACACATAAAATAAAATACTCCGACACAGAAAGTTTTTTTAAAAAAATTAAATGTTGAAGAAAATAAAATAAAATAAAAGAGAACTACCCTAACATAGCCATGACATTGGCAGAAAAGTTATGAAAACCGGTGGCATTGCCAGAAAAATTACAGAATAGATCTAATATGAAGTTATATACCTCATTTTGCTACTATCTTGTGTGGTGTTTAGGTGAGAACTATATTGTCGCATCATCAAAATACCGTTGATCCTACGTTGTTGTTGTGAATTCATTGCAGCAAGAGAAATGTCCAAGCTTCCAGATCCAGATATGTGGCCTTGACTGAGATAACCCCCGACCTACTTTGATTTGACTCGTCCGACCCACTGCGAGTTGAACCGTACAACCCGCTGCAAGTTGAACCACTAACCACCACATTTTGAGAAGCTTGGTAGTCGCAAATTTAGACGTTATACCCATCGTGAAGTGTCAGACCACCACACAGCTGGACCATGTTCGTCGTGAAAAGATTGTGAGATTCACCATGAATTGAGCTCTAACCCACCAACAAAATGCCAATCTGCGACGAACAGAATCACGTCAGTTGCAAATCTACTGATTTCAATGCATTTTGGATCAAGGAGGGCTGGTATATAAGGTAATAGTGATTGGGAGGGTGGGATTGAGGGTGGGGGCCGTCTGAGGTGGTTGTTAGCGGTGGTTGCCCCCCGGACAATAGATAAAAGAAGAAGAAGAAAGGAATTAAATGAAATACCTGTAGTAATTAATTGTAAAATTGTATAGAGATTGTGTAAAACTGACTTTTATTCATTCAATACATCAACGTGTATTTATACAATGGTTGCTAAGAATAAGAAAAACAATTATAATCCTAGACGTGAAGCAAATGATGGTGGCGCAAAAGATCATTATCCAGTACGAGACGCAAAACTGGTTAAGTCGAAGAGGCAATTGGCTTGGCATCAACCATTTTACGGTGATTAAGAAGATCTCGAATGTACTTTCGCTGAGATAAAATGGTATCATCACAAGTAGAGAAATCTCAATTAAAGACAGCTTTAGAAGGCGTTTCATCGAAACTGCCTTCAAGGGAGGTCCAGAAGCATTTTCGAGTTCGGAAAATCCTTTAAAGGTGGTACGGAATTATTTAAAGACGGTTCCACCTTTAATGGAAATTGATTAAAGGCGGTTCTGAAGGCGAAACCTCCTTTAATTGAGGTCCTTTGGAAATGCTTTCTTAGGTTACCTTTTCATTTTAAAGGCGGTTATAAAGGTAGAACCACATTAAATGGGCTAGACCCATATACTTAGTCAATTTTGGCCCAAACTCATTTCTTTTCCCGGGACTATATATTTTATTCCGCCTTTAACCCTATTTTCGTCTCCCTGGCTTATTTTCTTCCGCCTCAAAGCCCCTGAAACCCCACTTCCATCTACATTCTCTCCCCACCCAACGCCCCACCTCTGCCGCCTCACCCTCCCTCTGCCTCTCCGTCCCTGCCTCACCCTCTCATTGTTGCTTAGCCCCCACCTAATGCCACCCTCCCTCTACCCCTCAGCCCCTGCCTCACCCTCCCTTGGCTGATCAGCCTCCGTCTTACCCTCTCCGCCACTGCTAGCCCCTCCCCTGCCTCTATGTTCGATGATCGCCTGGAGTTCTCTCGATATTTCTAAGCTGCTTCTCGCTAGACGCAGCTTCCGCCGCGTTCCTGCCGAAGGCCACCACCGGAGATGGAACAGTCTAAGGCCTCCTCTTTATTTTTATGTAGTTTTTGAATATCTATTGGTGTTATTTTGTGCACTATTGTTGTTCTGTATGCTAGTATTGTTGTTCTATATGCTAGTATTATTGTTCTGTATGTTATTATTGTACTGGGTTTTCTCAATCTGAGTTTTCCTCGCTGCCAATAACCAATCAATTTCCGGAAGTTTTTTTTAGGAAGCTAAATAATAGTTTCTGAACTCAGAAACTATTTTACGGCATTTTTCTTGCCTTTTTAAAGACGGTTTTAAGAACCACCTTCTATTGATCGGACAATGGAAGGCAGGGCCAGAGAAAGCACAATAAAAGTTCCTTTAATAGTCTGATGATATAATTGCCTTTAACAACCCATCTTACACTTGTGCACCTTTGAATGAGTAATCTCAATGCCAAAAAATAATGTAGAGGACCAAGATCATGAAGAGCAACTGCATCATTCAACTTCATAAGAAACTTAGAAATGTCAGTCGAAGAAAAACCACTAATAATCAAATCATCCACATCAACAAGAAGATAGAAAACACTCTTACCTGAGCGAGGAATAAAGAGAATACTGTCAGACTTACAAGACACAAAGCCATATTCTAGAAGAAAAGGATGAAGTTTCATGATCCATGCCCAAGGTGCTTGCTTAAGACCATAAAAAGTTTTCTTCATGAGACATACATGAGATGGAGGAGTTTGGTCATGAAATCCAAAAGGTTGAGACATAAACACTTGCTCAGAAAGATCACCATTCAGGAAAGCATTATTAATATCGACCTGACGAATAGTCTACTTAAATGTAAGAACAATCATCAAAATAACACGAATGATAGTAGGCTTGACCACTGGATTAAAAGTATTCAAATAATCAACACCTTCCTCCTGTGTGAATCCATTGACAATAAGTCTAGCTTTAAACCATTCAATAGAACCATCAGCTTAACACTTAATCATGTACACCCACGTACACCCACTTACAACAAACAATATTAGCATTAGTAAGATGCGGGACAAGCATCCACGTCCCATTACGCATAAGGGCATCATACTCAACTTGCATTGCATTTTGCCTCTCCGGAATTTCAGAGGCTTGTGAAAAAGTTTTAGGTTCAGGATAAAGATAGTCAGAAGGAGGTAAATGATGTTTAGGGGTAAGAAGAATTTTTATCTTTAAATTATTTTTTCTAGCACGAGTAAGTGGGAAATAGATGAGTCTCAAAAGAAGAGTACAAAGCAAGTTAACTGGGGTTGGGGCTGGGTGCAACCGTCGACGAAGAGAAGGCCAAGCTTGGCTGAGCAGAACTTGGCGGAGAACCTGTGGCGCTAGAGGGACGATGGTTAGTGACTGTCATGCCAACTTCAGAGCGGAAAAAGGCATCGTCCAGCCACTGCTGCTCAGCTCGGCATGGCTGCGGTGGATCTTCAGATGAATGGGGCTGGTATACTATTTGTGGCTCTGCGTCAAGGCTAGGCTTCTGTGGAAAACAGATAGATATGGACCGCCGAGCCAGCTGATGTGGCGGACATGGGTCGGCGGCAAAAGATGGGCATGGTGATGAGAGAATATGAGCTAAGGAATGAGAGAAATATGCGAGCTGAAGAAGTGATAAAGGTACGAAATTTGACTCGGCTGAGGGTACGTAGGGAACTTGCTCAAGATGATCAGCTTAGGGAAAGGTGGTTTCATAAAAAATGACATGACTGGAAATATAGATGCAATTAGTTTGAACATGTAAACACATGTAACCTTTATGATTCGAACTATAACCAACAAAAATACACGGGGAAGAACGATATTCAAGTTAATTAGACCTATATGAACGTAAGAAAAGATAACACAAATAGCCAAATGTTTTAAGAAAATCATAGTTTGGAATTTTATGATGAAGAGACTCATATGGAGATTTAATTTTGATTAGGAGTGAGGGATAGAGTATAATTATGCAATTGACGGAAGTGTGGAAGGCATGCTCCTGAAAGGTGATATGTAGACGAGCTCCAAAGAGAAGCGAAAGACGTTTTTCATTAATCATCATGTCTCAACGTACAACAGAACCATTTGGAGACTAAGTATGAGGAGCAGAGATGCGATGAGCAATGCCTTGGGGCTGATGGTAAGTCGAAACAATACGAAATTCACCCCCCCAGTCAGATTGAAATTGTTTAATTTTAGAGGTGAATTGTGTTTCAACCATTTTTTGACAAAGTTGAAAGTAGGGAAGAACTTGTGAATTTTAAGAAAGAAAATAAGTCCAAATTTTTTTGTACAGTATTATCATCAATAAAAATAAGAAAATAACGATTTCCATTAGATGAAGAAACTTGTGTAGGGCCCCAAACATCATAATACACCAAATCAAATGGAACTGTAATAGGTCATGAACATGGAAACTAGGTAAACGATGACTTTTGCCAAGTTGATAAGACTCACAAATACTTTTTAAATTATTCTAAGAAACAAGTAATTGAAAACTAGAAATAAAACGCATAAGAGAAGACTCGTGAGGCTGGCCAAGAAAAACACATGAAAGAGCTGATGTAGAGGTAGTGGGTGGACTGAGACAATAAAGGCTATTTTCAACGGTTCCAGTTAGGAGCATATGACCTTGCAGATCCTTAATAAGACAATGATTTGGAATAATAACATACATGCATTGTTATCAAAAGTGAGTTGAGAAACACTTAATTAACGGATTTTTATGAATATCAGGGATAAATAAAAATACGGGTTTATTCGAGGATAGAAATATAGATGAGCCCAAATGAGTAATAGGAAGAGACGTACTATTACCAACTTGTAAGCCATCATTACTAGCGTAATCAGAATGAACAGAAAGATTATCGAAGTGTAAGATGTTGGTAGCGCCAGAGTCCAAGAACCAAGAAGGATCATCAAGAGCAGATAATGGGGCACCGATGGAGGCTGCATAGGCCTGGCGCGGTTAGCTGTTGGTTGCAGCCTCGTCCGCATCCGACATAGCAATGAGGGCGTCGGCAAGTGGTTGGAAACTCCGTAAACATTCAGGTGCTGCTAGAAATTAAGGGCCTCAGGTTCTTGGCAGCGACAGATCTAGCAGGGTGGGAAAGTAGAAGAGCTATCTGCGGCCAAACTTGGGTTATATGCGGAAACATTTGTATCGAAGCCCAGGACTGCTGCATGAAGGTCCTGAATCTGAGTTTTTTCCTGAAGTAACATGCCAAGGAGTTGATTTGAAAAGACACTACCTAAATGAATTTTGAAGGCAGTGCAGAAATGGCATAAGGAGTATTAAGACCTTGGAGAACACACTCGACGAATTTATCGTCAGAGACAAAGTGAGAACATTCTGCTAGTGAATAACATGGCACGCTTCTTCTCCACATATTCAAGAATGGAGAGAGATCCCTTTGGAAAATTCTTCTGGAGTTGGTTCTTTAGATGCATTAAATCGGCACGAGTTTACACATAAAACATCTGCTCCAAATTAAGGTAATCATTGGAGAGTAGAGATTGCATGAACGACATGAGCGAGCAGGTAAAACGAAATTGTTGATTGAATTCAAAGTAGCAACAAGCGATCCTTCTTCCTCCAAGTAACAAAATCTGGATTGACCTTTAGTGGAGATGGTGGCTTAGATGTGTCTGAAGCGGCTACAATAAATTCATCTAGGGCCGATCCCGAGAGAAGAAACCAATCAAGATCATGTGCGACAAGAACAGATTTGACTGAATAGCGTCGTAGGGAGTAATTATTGAGATCAAGATGTAATTGAAAAGCAGGGAGCTTGAAGTTTGGGGTTTGATCAGAGGTGTCAGGGGCCGGTCTAAAAAGGGTAGGGTGGGCGGAAAAAATTGTTAGGTCTTAGGCTAAGGTTTTTCGAAAATTATGATAGAGGATCAGGGTTAGACTGATACCATGTAAAACTGCATAAGGATTGTGTAAAACTGACTTGTATTCGTTCAAGCTATCAAGAGGTATTTATACAAGAGGTTGCTTAGAATATAAGCAAAACTATGGTAAACCTAATCATATACTCCCCCCGTCCCAGAGAAAATGACACATTTACTTTTTTCAAGTCAAATTTTACAAACTTTGACCCTGATTATATATTAATATATATAATAAAATTATCATGTAAAATATTTTTAGATTCGTCTTTACATCTATTTTCTAATTATCAATTTTTTATGAAAAATTGTTTTGTGTGGGTAGAGATATTCTTTGTCAAATATGATCATTGAAGACCGTGAAAAATTAAATGTGTCATTTTCTCCGGGATAGAGGGAGTACAACTTTTTAGGGGCCGGTATCATAAAACCAATTAGTATTATATGTAGGGATCACCCATGATCTTATATATTGAGGCGTAACTTTGTCACCCATCGATGTGGGATACTAACACACTCATTCACGTGCAGCAGTATTAATCATTGTGCAAACTTAAATATATAATGTGGATTAGACACACATGTTCACTATGCTACGAAAATACCACTCCATGTATTTACAATCAGGTGTGTATGGATATGCTAATCCAAGAATCAGAGCTCCGTGCTCTGCTCGATATTTCCACGCCTGAACATGTGTGCCCAGTACAATTCTAATAAACATTCGACCGCCCACAACTGTGTCTGGAATGAATTGTTTTTTGTTCATCCTTAGTCACCAGTTGTATGGGTAATGTTTGGATGAAGACAAATTTCCTGAGTACATAATGACCTTCGTTGATGTGCCAGCAAATAAGGCTGACAGTCAATGGACAGTTGTTGCTACCGGCTGTACAATATGCCGGGAGATGCTGCATAATATATTCAGTGTATGGTTGCCAAATAAACTGACATGAAAGGGCAAATTTTTGGTCATCAAAGAGAAAATAAATTTTCATGTCACTGGAGTAAGGAAAACCAAAGTATCGTATACCTGACTGTTGGGGAAAGATTCCAGCTGATCATTGTACATTTTAAGCACATGCATGGGTGATCGTGATAAATCATACTGGGCTCTCCACCTATGAAGAACCGAGTGAAGGATATTAGTTATTCTTAGTAGGGAAACATGTGTAATTATTGCATTTTTACTGATTGAATACAAACCTGGATCCAAGAGCATTCATATTGTCGGTCACTGAAGTCATTCAGCGGGACAAATGGTCAGTATTCTCTCCCACACCCACAACTGTGAAGTAACATAAGATATGAAAATATAGTGTCAGGGCTGAATATGAACATGTGACCAACTAACAAGTTGAAGCAGCAATTCTACCTGTAGTAGGACAAGTGGCCCAGATATGGATTTCGTCTGCGGAATCGCAACATGTTTCCCAACCATGAGGCTTTTATACGGCCTCCGTTGATGGCATCCAAGGGTGGGGTAGCCTCTAAGAAGTCGATGCACATTGTCTGCCACTCAGCCGCACACCTTCTTCTATCGACACCTGTGATGCACATTGTAGACCCCAAAGAACACCCACATCCTGCAACGTGGTAGTAGTTTCCCCCACCGGAAGATGAAATATGTGGGTCTCAGGTTTCCAGCTCTCGACTAACATTGTGATAAGCGAATGGTCAATATGGATTGGGGCGGAATTAAGAAGGCCCAGGAAGCTGACCGCACAAACATATGGCATCACCTAATTAGGGATGTCAACATCTAAACAAGCTAAATCACACCGTTTGACCTGCAAGTCACCATTGTATATTGTCTGTGCACGATGCTCCATGTGTAGATAGAGCAAATCCTCATTAATTGGCCCGGGATGATCCATAATATGTCCCTGAAGTAAATGCAATATTGATCATCAGTTAGTTCAACACGTAGCGCCAAATTAGAAAATAATGTGAAGCAGAAAACAATTCACATCAAACTATCCGCGTTGATTTATTCTAAATTAAACATGCATCACTGTAAATAACAAAATCAATTAAATAGAAAGGTAATATTGTATAACATACAGGAACGCAGAATAATAAGTAGAATCAACCCAAAAGTAGTCAAAACACAAATATCATGAAATGCATAGTTGTCTCTTGAAAAACTAAGCATTTCCAGAAAATGCCATAACAAAGCATTCCTATAAACTCTGTACTACAAATAGGACCCTATGAAGGAAGTCGCCCACGGACATCTCTACGATCACCAGGCAGTCTCTCATCCATCTTATTCCTTATCCTTCTCTCCGCAAATTGGCCATGCCACCAGTTGCGAAACTTTTTTATATCGGGCCCAACCTCCAGTTTGTGGGTTGCCACAGTGTAAAATCTCGGACAGGAATGAAACCCGAACTATATTGAGCGACGAAGGTCGTCGAGTGATAAGTCTTATCACAAAGGTTTATAGGATCATCAAAACTTTTCCTGCAAACAACCAAGGCATGGAAACAAGGCAAAACAGAACTGCATAGTGACAATAATTTAGAATTGTTGATATCCTATGAAAACAAATATGTTGAAAAATATTGTGGAAGAAATGTACTTCCAATTTTTCACCTCCATTAACCTTTGAGCAAACATTTCAACTGTTCGTTCGAAAGTGACGTTGATACATACTGTTATCGGTAGATGTATTGCATGCCTCAAAAAACTGTTGTAGCTCTTTGACATATTGGTTGTAAGAATTCCCTAGCGATGATTTCCATCAAAATTAAGGCACCACTTACTGCTATCATGTTGTTTTAACCAATCCCAATGAGCTGGTTCAAGCTTGTTCAACTCCTCCTTGTACTCTCGCCACCTCTTTTCCTGTATAGCACTACCAAGGTGCCAAACCAGAGTTTTCAAATGCGCATTTTTAAACTTCCCACTTTCCAACTAAGGAAGTTAGACTAAAAATACCTCAAACAAAACTGGTGGTATCCTGTCAGCTCCATCCATTCATCCACATGTTTCATTGAATTCAAGATCCCCTCATGACGGTCCGATATAATACACATGGACCTAGTATCATCACCTACAAGATGGTGTCGCAACTTGAGCATGAACCAGTTTCAGCTCTCAATAGTCTAAGCATCAACTATTGCATAGGCGATAGGCAATACATAATCATTCGAGTCATGCACAATAGCAACTAGCATTGTGGCCTTGTACGCACCTCTCAGATGAGTACCATCCACACTGATCACTGTCCTGCACTAGGGAATAAATTCGATAGCCTGACCAAACTCCCAGA
>JAULKM010065068.1:0-12168 GCA_032355605.1 Rubia tinctorum | reverse complement strand
GGCCGATACTTCGTAGGCCCACTTCAACTGGGCATTTGCTACGGAGCTGTAATTGCCTGTACACTGCTCGGCGGACAAAATCTCAAGGTCAGATGTTGGCTATTCTTCATAAATCCTCTCCTTATTCTTCTACTTCAGCTTAGGAAAAATAGGCATCTTGTGAAATATGAATGGTAGAATGTGTTTTTGTGTTTGGTTGCAGTACATATATTTGGTGTCGACACCAAATGGAACAATGAAACTGTACCAATTCATTGCTATGTTTGGAGGCTTTACACTAGTGATGGCGCAAATGCCTTCATTTCACTCCCTAAGGCACATCAATCTAGCGTCTTTGCTCCTCTGCCTTGCTTATTGTGCTTGCACCACCGCTGCAGCCATACACATAGGTACCAATCACCATTACTTCAACATGTCTCTTATTCCCCTCCCATACAAATTATTGCATGGTAGCTATTGGTAGGGGTGACAAAATAGACCCGCAACTCGCGGGTCAAGCGGGTTATCTAATTTTAAACCCGTGTGGGTATGGGTAAAATGAGTAATGAGTAAAATGGATAATGAGTCAAATGAGTAGTTGAAAAATATGGATTGAACGAGTTGAGTTTGTGGGTTGATCGCGGGTTTACCCATATGGATTAAAACCCGTGGGTTTACCCATAAGAGTTGGTATATAAACTCATATGTGTCAATATATGAGTTAAAACCCGCTGGTTTACCTATATGAGTTAGTATATAAACCCATATGAGTCAATAAATAGGTTGAAACCCACAGATTTTACCCATATAGGTTTATACATAAATCCACATGAGTTTATATATGGGTTGAAACCCACGGGTTTACCCATTTTGACCCGTGAGTTGAATGACTTTCAACCCACGGGTTGAGCAGGTTTCAACTCAACCCGTTTTGACCCGACCCATTTTCACCCATAATAAAATAAGTCAAAATGGGTCGTACCCATATTTTTTATTTACCCATTTTACCCAACCCGTATTTGATTCGTCTGCCCATTTGACACCACTAGCTCTTGGTAATATTTGAGCACAAAACTTTCATTTGCTCAAATTCAAAACGCATTCAGTACTCTGTTCGTTCTTTTAACACAAATTAGTACAAATTGAAATGTTTAAAAAGAATTGAGGGATGTTAGTGAAAAAAATAATTCACTTTCTACTGTAAAATGAAGTGTGATAAACTAAAGTAAAAAAGTGTGACTGGCTTTTAGCTAGGTTGTTGAGTTGAATGTATTTGAGCGGTGCAGGATATTCAAAAGACGCCCCCGGAAAGGACTACTCCATCAGTAGCGATGGTGGTGAAAATCGGGTGTTTGGATTTTTCAGCGCCTTTGCCATCATTGCTACCACCTATGGCAACGGAATCATCCCTGAAATACAGGTCCATATGTCACTTTACTCATTCATATCCCTTTATATCCCTGTATGTCACTTTATACAGGCCTAGTGAATGAGTTTGCAGGCTACTATAGCCCCTCCGGTGACCGGGAAGATGTTCAAAGGCCTCCTAGTTTGCTACGCAGTCGTCATATCCACGTTCTTCAGCGTAGCAATATCTGGATACTGGGCATTCGGCAACAAATCTCAGCAATCCGTTCTTTCAAATTTCCTGGTCAACAATCGCCCATTGATCCCCAAATGGTTCCTCTTAATCACCAACATCTTCACCCTCATCCAGGTCTCCGCCGTCGTTCTGGTAAATTCACCATCCTCATTCTACATAATTATTCTAATCCACTCGTTATTGGAATCATGGACTCTTATCATAAATAACAATTGGTACTGTGTAAGGGTGACCCATGATTTTATATGTTGAACCGTAACTCTGTCGAACACCGATGTGGAACACTAACACTCGTGCTACACAAATTTATCCATGAATCCAGGTTTACATGCAACCCACTAATGTGGTGATAGAGCGGGCGTTCGCAGACCCGAAGAAGGGAGAGTTCTCGGCCCGGAACGTGGTGCCCCGCCTGGTATTCCGGTCGCTGTCGGTGATCGCAGCGACCACGTTGGCGGCGATGCTGCCGTTCTTCGGAGACATCATGGCGCTGTTTGGGGCCTTCGGGTGTATTCCTCTGGATTTCATTTTACCGATGGTTTTTTACAATGTGACATTTAAGCCGTCGAAGAAGGGGCTGACTTATTGGGGGAACGGATTCATTGCGGTTGTTTCCACGGTTTTGGCATTGGTTGGGGCGGTTGCGTCGGTGAGACAGATCATTTTGGATGCTCGGACATTCCGTTTGTTTGCTAATGTTTGAATGCCGGAAAACCAGACGGCGAGCTCTCCACCTGTCATGTAACACTCTACGTAGAGGTGCATGATACTTTGATGTAGGAGTATGCACATATTTTAGAATTGTAGATGCTGGAAAAGGTGGTCTACAATATAAATACCCAGATTTGTAGAAACAAAATTCATTCGCAATAATTGAAAAAACGGATGATGAGATGTTTATTAAATTTATATATTTGTGACCAGTTCTATAAATAACCGTTAGTTATTGACGGTTTTAATGACTGGTTTGACAAGCTAATTATCTAATTGTCTACGTTAAAACTACACATTATAAAATTCATTTGCTAAGTAATGACTAAATTGCTTTTTTCTCCCAACATATGTCGCAATATCATCTTTTGGTTCTCAAGGTCAATACCGCATATATTCAGCAACAAAAAAAGTACAAAATGATTTGTTTGGTCGCCAAGACCAGATTCCGGGTGGTTTTCAGGTAATGTTTAGGCAGAATCACGTGAAAAGACACTTTTGTCCCTAAGAAAAAAATATATGACTAAAAATAATTTTAAATTACTTTGCCTTCTTCTTTGCTTCTTTTTCGATTTGCAGGGTGGCGTCTGATCTAGGGTGGTGGAGCGAAGTGGCGTTGGGCGAGCGGGGTCACCCATCCACTTCTGTGGGAATCAGCATCGTTGCTACTCTCTTCCGATCAGCTTCTCCGTCTCCGGCTGAACCCACCCCGCCGTTCTTTTCTATCTCTGATACTGCTCTCCTTTGTCTCCGGCGAGCCTCGTCACCGTCGCCTCGATTCGAAGTGCAGAGACCTAGGGATTCAACTTCGATGTCGCCTAGATTCAAATTGCAGAGACATGCAGTTTTAACTTTGTCGTCGCGTTGTGGTTGCCTCGCCGTCTGCAATTCCTAGCGATTTCCTTGTCGTCGTTGACAAACCCTAACTCCTTGCAGTTGATCGTTCTGCAACCATAGCGGCAGAGCTCCTCTTCTCCGCCTTCGACAGGGAAAGCTTGAATTCCACATCGCTCAAAATCTTTGTCTGGACCAGTGGCCAGCGGGGCGGAAAGAAAGTGGTGCGAGTTGGTCGGAAGCGTGAAGCGGCTGCGCTCGAGATCCGGGAAGTCGGCGTTGGGTACGAAGGTGGCCCACACAGTGTAGGGGTAGTGGTTGACGACAGTAAGAGTGAGGGTGGCGTGGGTGATGACTAAGAGAGTGGAGAGGAAGGAGTGTGAGAGCGGTAGAGAACGGCGGCGCCATTTCCAGAGATGGGGGTGTGGCCGGCGAAGAAATTGTTATTTTAAATTGAAAATGTTTTTAATTAGTGAAATTACGAAAATACCACTGGCTACATAAAATAATTCCAGTTACCTGAAAACCACCTTTGGGGACCAAACAAATCATATTTTATTTGTTGGTTGCTGAATATAGGTGGTACTGGCCTCGACGACCAAAAGATGGTATTACGATATATGTTGGGAAACAAAAAACAATTTCGTCATAAATAATTGCCAGTCTTTAGATTTTAGATAAAAATATACTCTCTCTCACATATGAAATTAATCTTCAATCGTTAGTAATATATTCAAGAAACATGTTTAATCGTCAATATGTTTACCTACGCATAATAACGAAAAATAAAAATTGATATTTAGAAACTACGTATTTGTTACAACGAATTGAACAATATTATATGATAATATTGGTGTTCACATATCCATTCAAACATGGGTTAAAGTTTGATTGAGAATAGTTTTAAAAAACAAGAGTGCAATTTCAGTTTGGAGGGAGTAATAATTAACATAAAAAAGATGACAAGTCAATCCAAAAATCCGAGCTCTCGTTAACCTTTTCATTTTTCTGAAAGAGTTATCTTTTCAATTAACCAAAAGCTATATGCTCTTCTGAAAAAATTGATTACCAAAGCTAACCCAAAAAAGTTAGTTGACAAACACCATTGTGCACTTGTTTGACAAAAAGCCAATTAAAAAGCTGGTTAACAAGTACGGAGTATGCTCTTTGTACTTAGCACCATTCATAAAATGTTGCACCTTATGCTTGTACTAGTTATAGCCTGTAGGTGTGGTAGGAATATCCAGCAATCGAGTTGTTCATACGCAATTACGCATTCATGTTCATTATGTGATGTTAATTAACTTAACGCATTCACTCTTCATGAGAGAAGAAAAAAAAGTGCAGATTTTATAAGTGAAGCTTTCCAAATGATCCAGTGTCCACAGTAGAGTTAGTTTGATAATGAAATCTATAATGCTGGTCAGTGGTCATCAACTTGCCTATACGAGTAACACCGAAGCAAAAACTTTCAAAAATCCCCTCCAACCAGAGCCGGAATCTTGGACTTTCTCATCCGTGATCTCTTCGCGAAGCAACACTCATTCATGATGCTGATGTTACACTATCTCTTCTGCATATAGCTGCCAAATTGTAACCGCCATTTTAGTTCGATAATGGAAAGCTTTGCTACTGCTGAGCTCGTCTATGGGGGCCATGTTGAATTGCTTTGGCAGCACACCAAAGCAACGTTTCTGGTTCCATCACTGAAACTGATGGTGTTTTTGTGCTTGGCAATGTCCTTAATGCTGTTCGTGGACCGCGTTTACATGGGAATTGTCGTACTCCTGGTAAAGGTGTTTCGATGGAAACCCGGGAAGAAGTACAAATGGGAGGCAATGAAGGATGATTTGGAGACCGGTACCTCAGCGTATCCCATGGTGTTGGTGCAGATACCAATGCATAATGAAAAGGAGGTATAGTACCAGATTTGCAGCATTCATTTTGATGAATGAATCTGAACACTGGTTTGTATTTGCTTGTTCAAATGTAGGTGTATCAGCTTTCCATTGGAGCTGCTTGTTGCATATCATGGCCTGTTGATCGAGTCATAATTCAGGTTCTCGATGACTCAACAGACCCTGCGATTAAGGTTGGAGAAGGAAATTCCAAGATTCGATCACATTTTTCAGACACTGATAAGCAAGTCTTACAATAGAATTTTGAATTGCAGGTCCTGATTCAGAAAGAGTGCAGAAAATGGGCGAGCAAAGGCATAAACATTAAATATGAGTTAAGGGAGAACCATACTGGTCATAAAGCAGGGTCACTTAGGCAAGGAATGAAGCACAGCTATGTGAAAACCTGCGAATATGTTGCCATCTTTGATGCAGATTTTCAACCTGCCCAAGATTTCTTGCGCCGAACCATCCCCTTTCTTGTTCACAACCCGGAACTTGCTCTTGTACAAGCTCGCTGGATTTTTGGTAAATCACTTCAAGCTCTGCAGGATATAGAGCAGAAGTAGCTCATAAGGGGGTTAACTTTCTGAATTCTGGTGCAGTAAATTCTGATGAATGCTTGATGACAAGAATGCAAGAGATGTCGCTAAATTACCACTTCATGGTGGAGCAAGAAGTGGGATCCCGCACTTGCTCATTTTTTGGTTTCAATGGTAGGAATTTGAGATCAAGTTTTAAACACTAGCTACTGGATCATTCATCAAGTTGGATATTGTATGGAACACAGGAACAGCTGGCTTATGGCGGATTTCTGCACTCAATGAAGCCGGGGGGTGGAAGGACAGAACAACCGTGGAGGATATGGATTTGGCTGTCCGAGCAAGCCTCAAAGGCTGGAAGTTTGTGTATGCTGGTGAAGTGAAGGTCAAGAGTGAACTACCTAGTACTTTCAAAACCTACAGAAACCAGCAGCACAGATGGTCCTGTGGTCCTGCAAATCTTTTCAGAAAGACTGCAATGGAAATCGTCGAATGCAAGGTATACTTCAGAAATGTCACTGTTTTCATGCTCATTTCCTGAGATCCTAATGGCAATTTCATGGCAGAAAGTCTCTCCCTTGAGGAGGCTCTATCTTATATACAGCTTCTTCCTCGTTCGCAAAATAGTAGCTCATACGGTCACATTCATCTTCTACTGCGTTGTTCTGCCGGCAACAGTGGTCATCCCAGAGGTACAAGTTCCTATATGGGCAGCTATCTACATTCCTTCATTGATCACTTTTCTAAATGCGGTCGGGACTCCAAGGTTTTCTTCCTATCCTGTCCAAATTTCTGCAGCTGCTGTGCTGCACATATTGACTCTGTTTGTTGTGTGTTTGCAGATCTCTACACTTAGTAGTCTTCTGGATACTCTTCGAAAATGTAATGTCTCTACATAGAACAAAGGGCACACTGGTAGGTTTGGTGGAGGCTAGGAGAGCTAATGAGTGGATTGTAACAGAGAAACTGGGAGCTGTCCTCAAAGAAAAGGCATCTCCAAAATCTCATAAGAAAGGTTGTTTCAGATATGGACACAGGTAAGTACTAGTTTCTATTCTATTCACTGTTTTTTGAGGGTGCTAACTCGGAGAATAGGTAAGTACTAGTTTCTATTCTATTCATTGTTTTTTGAGGGTGCTGACACTCCGAGCAATCACGCCATATTTGAGACTGTTACATAAGATTTGATACTTGCCTCCTAACCTAACATGATGAAACACATTGCAGGATACATCTTCTGGAGTTGTTTGTGGGGTTTTACTTGTTTTTCTGTGGATGTTATGACATCAGTTTCGGAAGGAAGAGATTATTTGTATACCTCTTCCTACAATCAATCACTTTTTGGATAGCAGCATTGGGGTGTGTAGGCACTTTCGTCCCTCATATATAAGGGCTATTACCGTCTTCATTTTACCAACCTTCATCAACAGAGTCGAAATAATAACTTGCTAATTGTTTTTCTACTCCTTTTATGATTTCTAAATCTCCTTTCCGTTCCATACAATTCGTGCATAAATGTCCTGAATTTAGCATTCAATTCGAGTCTAACACCTCGAATCATATCACTGTACCAATCTCAACAACTACAAATAAATCTGGTGCTGATAAAAATTGTTCTCAATTGTTTGCTCAAATAACACAAGGAATGTCTGTTTTCTTAAATAACATGGGTAATCTTAAATAACATAGGTAAACATTCTTAAATAACAAATGTAAACAAATAAACAAACTCTCCACCAGAAACAACTGTAAAATTGGACTGAACCAATCCTACTGCTATAACCAAGTCTAGAACAAAGTCATTTGAGCAAATTCACTAAACTCTCCAATAAGAATGAACGAGAGGACAAAAGTTGCTTTTCGTTACCAAGCTGAAAAGAATGGAATTTATTTATTTATTTTCTAGCCAAATGTGGTTGCTGCGATCAATTCCTATGTTTTCATTGTATGATTTTTTTAGCTGGCTGGCCTTCTACGCCTAGGCTTCCTCGTTCAATATATCGTAGTGTCCATATGGATAATAAAGAACCTTGATTGGTTCATCCTTGTTATACTCATCACCGTAATTTGCTATGTTTTTCAAACTACCTTCCATGAAAACTGAAATCCGCGTCCTGCAAATTACATTATGTAGATTAGTTCATTGCAACAATTACATATCAACAGAACTGATGTCAAACAAAATGATAGTGAAACATTGACTACACGAAATAAACTAAACTTAAATTGAAGTCAACCCTGCACAACGTATTACAACCTAACTGAACTGTGCTCAAGTTTGAAAGACATCTTTGCTTGCTTTAATTTATATATCTGGACATCATTTACTTCCCAGATACCAGATTTCTCCGGATTTCAATAGATGGGCACAGAGAAAATTTGAAATGAATCAGATTACTCACCTCAGAACATGAGAAGCCATGAGAAGCTCTGCTTCTCCACCCCATTCATTAGGCTTCTCCATTCTTTCAATATAATCATCAAAATCCTCTTCAATATACCTTAAACAATGACAATGAACAATATTACATCATTGAACGCTTCCTCACCATATCCTAAACAAACATAACAATAGAAACTCACCATTCAGCTTCTTTTCGCCTCTTTAACAGCTCCTTCACCACCTGCCAATCACCAAAACACAATTCAGCTAATAATTTTGACATATTCATCCAATCGAAACACAAACGGCATTGAAACATACCAGAGCTCTTAATTCATCAGCGAGTTCCCCCTGACGATCCTCATCGGGAACATCATCCCCTTTCCTCAAGGAGGCCACATGAGCTAGGGCTCTGAATAAACACCTCCCATCGGGTTTAACTCCTGCTCAATCCAATCATTCAATTTCATAATCAGAATACAATACAAAGCTAATCTACAACCAGTTCGAACAATCTAACTTACTAGTGACTTTGAACGTATCGGAATTTTCAGTTTCCGCATCCGTGATTCCCAAATCATTTTCCACTCGTAATTCATCGAGCTCCTGTTCCACAGTGCCAGCCTCGGAAGAAACAGCCTCCGGCGAAGAATCCAAAATCGCTGGCGCCGCCAAGCACGCGCAGACTCCAAACAGCAGCCAGGCAGAATCCGGATTATGCAACCAGCGCGCAGGGCGAGCATCCCACGCCACGTTCCACGACCCCTCCCCCTTGTTCATCAACTCATCATGGTGGTGGTGGAAGAACGCCGTCCTCCTCCGGCGGCAGGGATCCAAAACCCCATCGCCGGCTGGCAAAATCGCGTGCCAAACCGAAGCCGTGCCTCCCTGAACGGACAAGTCACACCCTCCGACCCGGCAAGTGCTGGAGTGGTGTCTCTTGTGAATATCGCCACCGCCGTTGCTGTTGGTGACGGCAACGGATTTCAACACCGGTGGGCTTCCAGTGAGCCGGTTAGCCGTAGAAGAGCCGTGAGCGTGGAACAGCGAGAGTGTGGTGTGCAGCCAAAGCTTAGGACGGGAGCAAAATACTCCGAGCATTTATACACCTCTTCCGCCGACGACGATAATGAAAATTATATGTTAGCTCTACCGTTCCGGCGGCAGGAGAAATCGCTACGCGCCCATTTGTTACTTCTTACGAGATGTTTTCGATACGATCAGTGGTGGTGGTGGTGGTGGTGGTGAAGAGATTGGGTTTTGGCGACGGCGTTATTGAAATAGGCGAGGAAGAAGAAGTGACCAATAGTTAAAAAGCCACCGGTTTTGGGGTCCACTCACATGAATAAAATAAAATAATTAATAATGATAAAACATCATTTGGGGGCATCAACGGAAAGCTGGTTGCTCTGGAGTCTGGACTATTCCGTCATCTAAAAGGTCATACTCTCCCTATTGGTCAATAAGTAAATGACTGATATAGCCTTACACCCACAGTTTTAAAGTTATATTTTGTTAAATTTGACAAGAGAATATCTTTTTATAGATTTTCGTTTATAATCAAATTTAATAACTTTAATTATTGAACTAATTAATGTGAATTATTCACTTTCTCTATTTTACTATGCTTTACACCCTAAATTTAGGTGTTTTAATTTTTGCAAGTTAAAATGTGTGAAAAGAATTGAGTGTAAAGAGTAAAAAAAATTAATCAGTGGTTGAAAATGATTCATTTTTTCCATGAAAGGAATGTGTCAAACATAGCAAACCATACAGTAATGAAAAATAAGCCAAACATAAGAAAATGGAGGGAGTTTATACTTAGTTAAATTTAGTTTAGTGAAAATTTTAAATTAATACTCCCTATGTCTAAGTGATCTTCATACATTACAACTTGTAAACAAATAAAATTTAAACATAGGGTATCAAACATAGTGAAACATAAAATTGTATAAGAAATTGTTTTATACAGTAACAACTAACAATGGTGGGAAAAGTTAAGAAATGGACATGTAGATGTAGTGATGTACTTCTCCGGCTTAGTTAAAAGTTTATATTTCTTTGTCAACTTTTTCCCAGGGTATTTTGAACACTAATAATTTTAGCTACATATGCTAATGTACATAAAAAGTTTATCTTTAAAAAATAATTGTTGCATGTAATCTAACAATATCTCACTAGTTGATATTGTTATCTATTTTTGTCTATGATATCTCCCTTTATTAATTTAATTGTGACATATTACTGCACCAAGGCCTTGTTCTCTAGAGTTTATCTGTATTTCAATTCAATTCAGTTTAATTTAACGTAAATTTAATTTGGTGAAATTTAACTTAATTTAATCATACATTATTATTTTCAACACACTTATTTTAGTTCAGTTCAAATCAGTTCAGTTCAAATCAAATCAAATCAGGTCAGGTTAGATCAGTTTAGATAAGCTCCAGAGAACATGGTCTAAGAGTGTGTCTGTTAGAGTTGTACTTATAAGCAAAACTGACTTATTTTTAAAAGCCCGAAAGACCATATTATGTTTTCCCCAAAAAAATAGTTTATGTTTTTAAAATAAGCTGATTTTTAGGAATTTACCAAACACTAAAAAATACTTAACTTATAAGCAAAATATTTATAAGTCATGTTAAACACACCCTAAATGTGTAGTATGGTTTGAATTGAAAGAAGAAAAATTAAAATGAATGATTGAAACTATTTTTAAGTATGTTATAATTAAAATTGTCAAAATAAAATGAACACCTCAAAAAGAAAAGTATGTCGCAATTAGTTGAACGCAAAATATTTGTATAATTCTTGTTCACTTTTCGGTTTATGGCAGGAGTTCGTTTATTGAAAGATGAGTTTTCCATAAATTATGGGGGAAAATCAAGGTTTAAACAACAAATTAAAACAAATGAATATAAAATGTTTGGATTACATTAATCGGATTATAAACCTATAAATACTGCATATTGCTTTTAATATTACAATTAAAATATTTTAACTTCTGTCATTCTATTTAAACTTCATATTTTCATAAGCATAAAAGATGATTTTTTTTCAAAACTTTAAATCTTTTTACTCACACTGGAGGTTGGTGAAGGGTATATTGATCGGCAGAAGAAAGAATATACCTATAGAAGGGGGCAAATTGGTCATGTTGATCAGACGGTGAGGAGTGAGGACATAATGAGCTTATGAAATGAATCAATGTGGTCTCGACTACACGTGCACTTTACAGAAAAAATCTGAGTCACGTGTGTAGTGTACACCTAATTAGGGGTAGACAAAAAAATTAAAAAAATTAAATCGAAAGTCAAATAATCTGAATTCGAATAATTCGAACTAAATTTAAAATACGATTTTTGAATAATCGAATTGAATAAAATGATTATTGAATATGATTTTTGGTTTGGTTTTGAATATTGAAACTCAATCTGAAAACTGACCCGAATACCGAATTGCAATTTAAAAAATAAATAAATTATATATTAATAATATAATTTTAAAACTATAAATCTGTTATGGTTGAATTTGTATTTTGTTATTGGATTTTTATTTTAAACACTTGAGTTTGATGATGTAGAAATTAAATTACATATTTTATAGAATTTTAACATAATTTACATTTTTTAGTAATTTCTTATAAAATTTTCCATGAATTTGGTTTATTCGGTTTGAAACCAAATTCAAATCGAGACTGAATTTCAAATTCCGTTTGGATAGTTTTTTTTAATTCGGATCAGTTTCGGTTTTATGTTTTTTAGGGGCAGAACCGAATAACCCGAACCGAATAAATAAAAAATCGATTAAACCGACCTGACGCCCACCCCTACACCTAACTAAGTCTCAGTGTATTATATTCTCTCTGTTTGAGCTCTATTTGCAGAGAGAAAGAGAGTTTTTTTTTTTTACTTCGATGTCCCAGTCGATTATGCACACTTTACTTTTTGACCTGCCCCAAGCAATTTTGCACACTTTCCTCTTTTAGAAAAATTTAACATTTTAAATAACACGATTACCCTTACAAACTATGATTTTTACAAAAGCCTACAAACTAAAATTTTTACAAAATACCACAAACCTCTTCTCCTCAACCCTAATTTTTGCATATTCCAAAAAATTTCCCTCCACCTCCACTTTTAGCTCTGCCACCGCCCTACCTCTGCCTCCGCCCCTCCCTCCACCTCCCCCACCCATTCCCAACCCACCCCTCACCACCGC
>JAULKM010065058.1:0-12168 GCA_032355605.1 Rubia tinctorum | reverse complement strand
TTAGAAAGACACATGACACAATACCATTGGATCAAAATATACAATTTATCTCATTAAAATCTCCAACTCACCACATGGGTCCCACCCCATATGATAAATTAGAGAGTTTGGCAAGAGTGCAAAATTGCACTCGGTCCTCTCGAGTCCATCAAAAGCATCTCTCTCCCACTCTACATGACTCTCCCATTGTACCCCATCACTCCCCAAACTCTCATCTCCTATTCCCCCATTGTGGGTGCTCTTAAATGCAATAGGAAGAGGCAAGCAGAAGGAAAATCGAGTTAAGGAAAGAGAAATATAAGAGATCTTCATCAAGGGACAGTGAGAGTTGGAATCATCATTTACAGTGTTGGAAAATGATCGGCAGGGTGTCAGCAGAATGGGAAACAAAGCAATATGTAAGAACATACGAAGGTTCAAAGTCAAAGAATTGAGTCTAGATAACAAGGTGAAGGTACTAGCATTTTACATGTCTCATTTACAGTTTTTGATTTGATCACTAAGTCACAAACTATAGCCCCATGTAGAGCTGTCAATCTCTGACCCAAATTTCTGACCTGACCCGACCCGGACCGACTCGACCGAACTCAACCCGAACCCGATCCTGACCTTCAAAATATTGACCTAAACCCAAACCCGACTCAACCCGACCCGAACTCAACTCGAACCCCGATTCTGACCTGATAATCTGGGGCCAAACCCAAACTGACTCGACCCGAACTCAACCTGAAACCTGATTATGACTTGATAATCTGGACTCTAACCTAACACAACCGAATCAACTTAAAATCTTATTCCGAACCAAACATGATTTAATTGGAATACGTTTCAACTTGAACCCAATTCAACATGACGTATAATCAACTTGTAACTGATACAACCTGAGAAATAACATACCTAACTCGATCCATAATCAACTAGGAAAACAACCGACAGTTAGATTGATCCATAATCAAACTAATTTTGACCCTATGCGTAGTAATATATTTAGTTCGAAATATTTGGAACTTTGCGGCTGGGCATATATTAGAGAACGGAAGGATCTCAAAAGTCAACACTGATTACTTCTATACAATATTGGAAAATTACACCGTGGGTCAAAATTGTGTTACCCCATAATCCATTGCTTCAAAATACATGATTTATTTTATTCTTTCCTAAATATAAAATTTTTAAATAAATGATTTTTCTTTGTGAAATGTTGGAAAATGCTAGTACGTGTTCTAGAGTCGCTGATGTCGTAACCCAATTTTCAAAACCTTTTTCTTTCCCATTCTAACTTTCTTTCTTTCCTATTCTAACTTTCTTTCTTTCTGACCCGACAAAAAAACTTCAACACTTTCCTCCCGACCCAACAAACAAACTTCGACCCATTTCAACTCGACCTATTTTGACCCGATCCTACCCGAACAACACATTTTGACCCGTTTCGACCCAAACCGTTTCAACCCGGCCCAAACTCAACCCGATTCAACCAACAGATTTTGACCCATTTCAACCGACGCGTTTCAATCCGAACCCGTTTGACCCGAACTCGAACCTGATCCGAACTCGAATCTGACCCGAATAACTGAATTGACACCTCTAGCCCCATGTGAAAAGAATCCCTTAGAAAGTCTAGAAAATACTCAACAACCCACTCAGCCCCTCATACCATATATTAACCCACAAGATACACCAACTCAAATAATTGTGACTCAAAGCCCAGCCCAGAAGCCCAACTACTTAAGCTTAAATATAGCCCAAGTCCCTCTGCATCAGAACCCGTTGACCACATTTGGTTTCCAGGATCCGAGTTTTCAAACGATACTCAGGTCCCCACCAAATATTGGTGCTGTTGCCGAAGATATTAGTTTGGTTATTTGTTAGTTACCATAGTTAGTTGGTTAAGTAGCTTTGTTTTTTTTGTTAGTTTTTGTGTTGAGCACTTATTTAGCTTTTCATGAAGTATTCTCAATGGTTTGCTAGTGTTTTTTTTTCAAAACTAGTATTGTATTATTCCTTGTTTATGGTACACACCCGTACCACGAACCTAGAAACTCTACATTCCTTACCTCAAAATTCAGGTAAACGGAGGAGAACAAAGAGGAGAGTGAACGAGGAGGTTCCACAAAAACTAAGTGATATTGAATAAGAGATACCAATGGCCGAAGATAATATAATGCTTAGGGAGTTGATGGCTCCAAACTTAACAAATCAACCCCTTTGAATTATCTTTCGCCCACTCCTAGAAACTGTAACTTGTGATCCTAAGTCAGGGATGATCTAGTGTTTGCCCACATTTCATGGTATGGCCAGAGAAAACCCCAACAAGCATATCTCAGAATTCCATCTAATATGCACAAACATGAAGCAATTGGGTGTGTCTAAAGAGGATTATAACCTCATATATTTCCTTTCCTCACTCTGAGATGCGGTAAAAGATTGGTTATACTATTTTCCACTGAGATGCATTACCCCATAGATGGACATGAACAGAAGCTTTTTGGAAAAGTTCTTTCCCACCTCTAAATCCGTCGAGCTCAAGAAGCAACTCTCTAATATCCTCAACTCCCGAATGAGACTCTATATGAATATTTGGGAGATTCAAGATACTACTAGCTAGTTTCCCATATCACTTGTTCAGGGACGGAGATTTGGTGTTCTATTTCTTTGAGGGTTTATGCGATAACGATATGAGAATGGTGAATGTGATATGCAACAGTTCGATCGCAAAACAAAAGTCTGAAGGATGCTATGGCTCTCTTTAAGGAGATGTCAAATGGGACGAGGTAATTTAGCGGTCGACCAAGATTTCGAACCAGTGAAGAAATGACTCATTCCCCCAAATTAAAGGAGCAAGTCCAAGATCTTGCTTCTATGATGAAGGAGTTCATGAAGAGAAGAGTCTGACAAGTTGGAGTTTGTGGAGTTAGTGACTTAAACCATCCGACACACATATGTCCTCAAGTTGTGGAAGAGTTCAAAGAATCAAAAGCCTTGGATTATCAAGGAGGGAAAAGGTTTAAATAGAATAAGAAATATTCCAGGGGTAAACAATAAGGGTTCCAATGGAACCATGTCGGAGATGCTAGAAACCAAGACCCCTATGCTAATTCCTTCAACCCCCATTACCGCCACCACCCCAACTTTCTTTGGAGAGAATTTCAACAAGAGAAAAATGCTTATAGGGTAGGCCAATATCACAGTAGGGGAGGAGCTTCACAACCTTATCCGAGAGGAGAAGGCATTTTTAACAACCGTGTGTGGAACTTCAAGTTGGAAACAAGGAATTAATGGATGTCATTGGTCAAGTTGCCAAGAGCAATGCTATGTTTTCGAAGAGGATAAGGCGGGATATCGAAGAGTTAGGCACGAGGGAGTTCTCAAGCATAAAGAACCTTGAAGTCCAAGTGGGACAATTGGCCACCTTGTTTAGCCAACTCAATGCAAGGGATTCCAGAAAACTACCTTCCCAACCCAAAGTCAATCCAAGGAATTTTAGCACAATCACATTGCAAAACAAGAAGGAGGTTAGGGAGCCTGAGAAGGAAAATGTGAAAGAAGATGATCCCTTGGCGGAGAAAACAAAGTCAACACTTGAAGAAATTGAGGTCATATTGAAGAAGGAAATGGAGATGTAGAGTTTGATCCTAACCTCATAAAATATTGCTCCAACCGGGATTCCCCCACAAGGAAGGAAGATGTTACACATACTCCTCCATTTCCGAAGGCGTTGTGAATTGAAGCAAACGTGGGCATCAACGATGAGGAAATTTGGAAAATCTTCAAGTGTTGCATGGTTAGTATCCCTCTATTTTATGTCATATATCAAATTCCCTTGTATGCTAATTTCTTGAAAAATGCATGCACTAAAAAGAGGACTAGGCTAATTAAGAAAGTTGGAAAAGTTAAAATTAGAGGATTAGCCACTTTGCGTCACAAGAGCATACCTAAAAAATGTGGTGATCTTGGAATAGTTTCTATCCCCATAGACTTAGGTAGGAAAGTAGTGAATGATGCAATTATTGATTTAAGGGGCTCTATAAATGTGATACCATTTAGCATCCACAAAGATCTCACCCTAGGTGAATTTCTAGAGACTAGGTAAATCAAACAACTAGCCAATCATTCACAAACTAGTCTAAAGGGAGTAGTTAAGGATGTCATGGATAGAGTGGGTGATGAGGCGCCAAATGCATGTATTTGTTAAGGTATTCAACATATGTTTTGTTATGTTTTTGTGGGTAGATTGCTATGTTTGGATAGGTTTTACAACATAAGGATTTTAGATGACCATGTTTGGTTTTCTTAACTAAAATCTTCATTTTGTATTTTTTTTTCTAATGTATTATTGTCCTTCATATGAGCCTAATGTATTATTGTCCTTCATATAAGCCTAATGTATTATTGTCCTTCATATGAGCCTAATGTATTATTGTCCTTCATATGAGACTAATGTATTATTGTCCTTCATATGAGCCTAATGTATTATTGTCCTTACGAGCATCAAGATATTGTTTTGTGAGTTTATTTGTAGATTGCGCGTAAGTACTTAGGAGTAGAAAATAGAAGGCCAGTTGCAAAATTGGTAAAAGACTGAAGGCTATGAGTCAAAACATGGTAAAATATATAAGAGTCATGAAAACAAGCCAAATATGGAAGCTTAAAGAATGGTATGACCCGTGTAAAATGGCACAGCCCGTGCCATCAGTCTTTACCATATGAAGGTCTCATGGGATTTGCATGGCCCGTACACGGGACTGCAACAGGGAATGAATCTTGATGGATGAGATGTGAAAATATGCACGACTCGTACGCCCTCGATAGTCAAGGAAAAGCATCCCAGCATAATTTGCACACCTCGTCTCTCTAGTTTTAAGCGCAGCACACCCCTAGTGGACAGGCCATGGAAAATGGCACAACCCGTGCCACGCTTGCACTAGGGTTTACACTTGGGATTTTTTTGGCCTTTTTATCTTCTCCTTAAAAAGGAGACTTTAGCCTCCAAGGTTTAAGTAAGTAGTCATAATATATTTTAGGGAGTGGTAGGTAGGAAAGGAGGGTGTGAGAATTAGGGTTTTTCTTCTTCTTCCTGCATTTAGTTCTTAGATTCATGACATTTAATTCAATGAATTCCATGGATTTAAGTGGTAAAGTAGTTATATTCTTGGGAGAGTTATTTGTAAACATGATTTGTGAGACTCTTTAGAATTATCCTATTTTTCTATGTTATATCGTACTTAATTTGTAGTTTAATTTCATATTGTAATTTATTCTATGAAATATGTTAAGATGCACACTTAGTTTTTTCTTGCATATTATCATGCTAGGCTTTAAATTCAAGTTTGTAAGTCTTAGATTATTGGATTCTATAGTAGTATTGTGAGTACCAAGAGGATATTTACGATAGATATGTCTCGTGGTGTTGAGGTGCTAATAGAGAATAATTTGATTAGCTAGTCATTTTAGGAATTGCATGTTAGGAGCATCAGACCCATCGTGTTGGTGTTATAAAAATCCTAACATGGGGAACCCCGGCTTACCCTGATAACTGAGCATTTCGTAGTTTGTAGTAACTAGGGTGGCATAGACTCTAGAGTTATCATGAGGTATTGATTTCCTCTTCCTTTTAAGGTCTAGAATGGGTGCTCAAGTGGACTTCCCAGTTCCATGATTGAGTTTATTCTTGCTTCTAACAGTTGCAAACTAAGTAATACATAGTTCCTTCAAGCGGGGGCCTATTAGCCATGGTAGTGAGCTACGGAGATGGTCAGTTGAGAAGCACACTTCTAGAAAGTTACGGAGGGGTGAGTTGTTAAGGAGGGGGTAGAACCAGCTGTGTGACAGACAGTGGGAATTCCCGGAGAATTAACATCTCCATACTGTGTGATATAACATGCAAATAGGTTGATAGTTTCTTATGTGAATTAGAGTTATACATCGATCATGTGATTCAAATAACCTCCAAGATTAATTATATAATAGTTTGTCTATTTTACTTGCATGATTAGTATTTTTAGTAGTTCAAACACAAAACCCCCTAGTTACTACTAGCTATTCCTGACATACAATTGGGGTGACGCCCGAGAGTGGATTGTGTTTAGCTAACCTTTAGGGTCTAATATCTATGTTGACGACCCTGGACTTTCTACTATTTATGTTTATCGTAGTTAGAACTAAGGTCAAAAGCAACATACACATTCTATTTTTGATCCTCTCAAACCCGTGGGTAAACTCCATGAAAAGAACGACTTTGTAGGTGCACGTCGGTGGGTAAATTTGTATTTCCTGCTAATTTCTATGTTTTTGATATGTCACACGATGGAGGTGTAGCCCCAATTCTATTGGGAATACCATTTCTTAAAACATCAAGAACAGATACCGATATCCATAATTGAAAATTAATCTTAGAAGATTAAGCGGACAAAGTAGATTTTAAGATCTATAAATCTAATCATGCATATACTTCCTCTAATGCATACAATTGCATTGGTATTTTCTGTGGGATTGATCATATTGATAATACTTGCATGAATTATTATTTTGATGACCCATTACCCGATATTGATACTTTACATGCTCTTAATTTGATGAATGAAAATGTTGTTGATATGTATGACGTGAGTGTTTTTAGTGCTACAATGAATCCTTGCTTTCCAAATGTTGTAAACAATAACATGCAAAGGGAAAGGAAGCGAGGTAAGGAGTTGAAACCTCCTAAAACTCCTCCAATTTTCATGGCTCATCATCTGGATTTTTGTGTTTTGCTTTCTAAAGGCACGGGGCGTGGGAAAATTCATGCCCGTAGTCTTGACTTGACATCTTAACCGATCTTCTTGTACGGTTGTAAAGGTTTGCACGCGCCATCTAGGGCCCTAACTTGATTGGAATGAGGCATTGACATGGGCCGTGCATTTTTACACGACCCATGCCACTTCTTCGACACTTCCAATACTTGAATTTTTTTTGACTCTTCATCTTCTACCACTTTTTTACTCTTGGCTTCAATATTTGATTTTTTTGCAATTGGCCTTCAATATTCTACTCAGAATTGCTTACGAGCAATTTACAAATAAGCTCAAAAAATAAGGTCTAGATGCTTGTAAGAATAAAAATCGATTAGACTTAAAATAGGCTATAAAATGCGAGATTTAGATAAGAAAACTGAAAATGGTCATCTAAAACCCTTATGATATAAACCTATCTAAACCTAGTAGTTTATCCACATAATAATAACAAAATAGATGTTAAATGCCTTAGACAATACATGCATCTGACGTCTCATCACATAGCCACTTACAGCCACCGTCGCAGGAGCCCGAGTGGTTGGCATGGTTAGTTGACACCATCTTCGGTACCAGACAGGTTTTTAGCCACCTTTCTTACCGCTTTGATTATATGGAGGTTATGATGGATTGACTGAGGCATGTCATGCCATAAATGCAACATGAGATGAGATAGGATCAGCATGCACAAGGTGAGGAGATACATGATGTGACATCCATGATGAGAGTGTCCACTTAGGGGAGTAGGCACAAGTATTATGATGATAAGCGTAGGATGAGGCAAGGAAGAAGACGCGCCGGAGCATACTACCTTGAGTGACATGCACAACACTGATTGAAGAGCTTGAGTGTTTCTGAGCCCTTAATCCCTCACATGACCTTATTTGCATACATTAGGAACAATGCATCGATTGATTGTGAGGGAGGGAGGGAGGGGATAAAAAAACACTCTATCATTTACATATCTTGTTTTGATATTTTGTTGGATGATGACATTTTCTTTTATTTTTCCTTCATTTTGTTTTTCACCAAAACTTGTTTTTATAGGTGTGAGGGCACCTTTGATTTAGTTTGGGTATGTTTTGACATTTGGTGATGTTTTTTTATTCTATTGTAGTGTGAAGCTCACTTTTGGAGCATTTTGTGTTACTTGAAAATCCAAAAAATGCAACAATGAAAAAAAACTCTCTAAATCAAAAACCCTTGTGAGTATCTTGATCTCTTTTTGTGAGCTTTAAATGTACATTACTCATGAGTAAAGGCCATTCACAAGAATAATATCACATAAAAGGCCAATCACAAGGTTGGTGGAAAAATTAAGGCTATTGATCTTAAAATGGTAGAAGATTGAAGATCGCGGAAAAAGGAAGCCAAAAGTCTGGAAGAAAGCATGAAGACACGGACCTTGCAATACTGCACGTTCCGTGTGAGTAGCTCATGCCCAAGGAAGCTCCAAGGAACGGGTCATGCAGATACGTACGACCAGTGCAATCAGAAAAGGCAATGAAGACATCCTAGACATAGGCCGTGCACTTTAGCACGGCCCATACAAGCAGATCGCGGGACTCAGCTCTAAGACAGGGGTCGTGCAGATCCACACAACCCGTTTAATTTGAGGCACCAAGGCACGCTTCTAGTTTATGGTCCATAAAGATGCGCATGGGCCATGCACGCCTGACAGCTAGGGTTTAGTGAGTTGGACTTTTGGGCCTTTTTCTCTATTCACTAAAAAAGGCATAAATTCTTCTAAACAAAGTAGAGGACGACTGAACTTGTAATAGATCTAGTTTTTCACTCCCCCCTCTCTCTCTTTCTTCATTCATATCACATTCCCATGACACTTAATCCATAGAATGTCAAGGGTTTGATCTTAGTAGCGTAAATTTATGACTTGAGGATATTTGTAAGCATGATTTGACTTTAGATTTGTGAGATTTTTGGATTCATATCTATTTATGTTGTTATAAATTATTGTTCTTAATTTATGCTTTAATTTATTGTCATAATCTATGTATTGAATGTGATTAGGACATACAACTAGTTAGATTCTTGCATGATTTAGTGCTAGGCTTTGAATTTTACTCGGGAGTGTTGGAATATCAAACTTGTTTGTAGCTTTGTGAGTACCGGGGTGTAACACTATCCTTATGAGCTCTTGGGGCGGTAATAGGGTTGTAATTATAGTTGGATTAATCATTCCCGATGTTTATTAGCATCCGATTATATTCCTTAAATTAGTTTAGGATGATCGAAATAGGTCGGGCGTTGTTAAATTCTAAAACAGGGGTATCATGATTAATACCGGAGAACTAGATTCCTAGTTTTTGGAAAATAAATGTTGGGCCTTGTAGCTATAGGCCTTAGAGTTATCACGAGGTACTGATGTTCTCATCCAGTAGAGGTCTAAGATGGGTATTCACGGTGGAGGTCCCGGTGATCATACTACTATCGTGTCTAAAAGTTGCGACTTGCGCAAGGTATCATTCCTTTAAGCGGGGGCCTATTAGCCATGTTAGTAAGGGTTATGGGTGATCAATGTCCAATGCACTTATAGCTATATACAGAGGAGTGAAGATATTAAACAGGGGGCAGAACCATGGTGTGAAAGCCCGTGGGAGCTCCAGAGGAATTAACATCTCCATATCGTGTGATATAATAGTAAATGGAGTTATAGTTCTCTAATGTGGATAGAAGTTTAGGCTGAAGTTGTTTATGTCAATAATGTGATGCAAGTACCCCCCAGGCTAGTTAATTATTATCTCAATCTCGTTTTAGTTATATGCTCGTAGCTAGTAGTTTAATCTAAACACAAGACCCCCCCCCCCCATTTTATGCTTTCTATTCTTGACATACAATTGGGGTGGCGCCTGAGAGTGGATAATGTAATACTATCTAATAAACCCTAATGTCTCTATGGACGACACATGTACTTACCACTATCTACTTTATTGTAGTTAAGAGTGAGTACGGGAGCAATATATAAATCATATATTTGGTTTCCATGATTAGAGTTTTCCAACGACGCTCGGGGAACCCCAATAGCAGCCTAAGAGAAAGCTGGGAAAATATTTGGTTCCTAATGATATAATGTCTTTGTCCAAAAAGTAGTTTGATAATGAGCCATCATTGTACTCTGTGTCGTATATGCAGGAAGAGTACATGAAGAGGTGAATCTAACCGTTCATCAAAGTTGAAGGCACCTTCTGATTGTGCAATGCTTCCTTTTTGTGAATTTTAAGTTTCTTCCTTTTTGTGGATTGCAAATTTATTTCTATTTTGTGGAATACAAGTTTAGGAAGGGATTTTTTTAAAGGTGATCTGTCCATAAACTTTTGGACATGCCAGAGACTTATTTGCAATTTGATAAATTTGGGAAGGAAAATAACTTGGATTGGGCTAGGTTGTACTATTTTGCGGGCCTGGGTTCCTATATCCGCCACCTTCTTTTTTGCCTCGCCTCCATCTATTTTGTCTCACTTTCTTCTTCTTCTTCTTATTTGCATCGCGTTCATCATCATCATCATCTTCTTCTCCTCACCACATTATGCAACTGTAATTTTCTTCTGCGTTTCTTCTCAATTTCATTCTTTTACATTCCTTCTTCTTATCTATTTCTTCACCACTTCGGTGAGTCCTCCAATATTCAATCCTCCATTTGGAAGGTTGATTTCCTATTACAAATACAACCTACTAGATGTTCAGATCCTCAATGACTAAAACGAAATTGAAATAAAAAAAAAAATCATGTAGCCTCTGCGTCTGAACAAAATTTAGTTCAAATTAAATGAAAATTCATATCCTAGACATCATTCTATTCCAAACTATCCACAATAAGGTAACTAACGCAATTATGGAGCTTATGTTGTAGAATTTGACATGAATGAAATCTTTGAAGTAGTGAATCTGTGGATTTAACCGCTATGAACATGAAATTGGTTTCGTTGATCTTTTCTTCAACTGTCGGACATAAACCCTGTAGGATTTTTGAAGGCTCAAATGAGAAGTAGAAATTTGGTCTTCGGTCCGAGGAGGAATTTCAGCGCAAACCCTCATAAGAGAAATTGAGTTGGGAGGAACACGAAGTAAATTTCCAACCAAGGAGATCCATTAAAGGGCAAGCCCTGGGCGATTTCCTAATAGAGATGACTAAAGAAGGAAAAAAAAACCAATTGTAAGAGATGGAAATGATAGATACGTTAAATTCCAAAGGAAAATTGAAGCTCGAGCAGGTAGCTTGAATCCTCTTTCTAGGTGGAACAACATGCTAAGAGGGATGTGGGGCAGGACTCCTACTCAAAAGCCTAGAAGTAGAGGAGTACAAATACGCATTGCGAATTGATTTTCCCATTAAAGAGTCCTAATATAAAGCTCTCACCAGTGGGCTGTATTTTCTATGTGAAGTATCAGGAGTATCCATGCAAAAAGGGACTCCGAGGTCATTGCTCACCAATTTTGGGGGATTACATAGTCAAAGAAAAGTATCTAGCCAAGTACCTAACAAAGATGAGACAATTGATAAGAAAATTAATAACTTCAGGATCACTCACATTTCGTGATCTAACAAAGCAAATGCGTTGAGAAAGTTGGAAAGTTTGGGTTACAAAAACCTGCAGCAACGAAATGACGCAATCGTAGAGCTAGTCTTGTCAGAAGTACATCAGTCACAACCGTGGAAAATATTCAAGATGAGGTCTTAGGTACTTGGAGCATGGAATCCTTTGAACAGACAAAAATGAAGCAAGGAGAATTGAACCCAAGTTGCAATTGTTCACACACATGGACCAAGTCTTGTAAAAGAAATGTTTTTTGACACCTTGGCTATAAGCTGCATGAGACCAATTCAAGTGCCTTGCATCATCAAGAAATGCATGAAGGGTCATGTGGGGCACGTCAAGGCTCACGAACCTTAGCGAAGAATGTAATCTGCTCTGGTTACTACTGGCCAACGATTTACGAAGATGCACACTGGTTTGTCCAAGCTTCAAAAAGTTTTCGAATAAATGCATTCTTCTATATGAAAACCTATAATGTGGGACATTTGGATCTTGGTTGACGAAGGGTTGAATTGAAAATTTAATTAACTTGCCCAATTATCTTTTATTCTACTGGGTCTATTTTGTGAATATTGAATTCTCCGGCTGCTTTAGTTTGTTTTCAACATCTTGCTTGATTTCTGCAATCCCTCAGAAATTCTGTCATTTCGCAGGTGATGGGACGCTTCAATAATGGATGCTTGTTTATTTCAACTCTACCTCTCGTCCTTCTTCGCCTATTACTTCAACCTCTTAGACAGAAGACGACGACGACCGTCTACACCACAACCGTTTCAGCAACATCTAAGGTGACCGCTTATCAATTGTCTGCCTTCTAATTATACCTCAATGAATTCCTCTATTCGGTT
>JAULKM010065039.1:0-12169 GCA_032355605.1 Rubia tinctorum | reverse complement strand
ATATTGGGGAAACACAATTTTGGGTCACAGTGTAATTTTCCAAAAATGTGTACAAGTAATCAATGTTGACTTTCGAGGCTCTTCCGTTCACCAATTTGACAATTTCGTGATTTGACAATTCCAAAAAGTAAAAACTTTACTCGTAACTCCAAATTGGAATCCGCTCGAACGTGGTGATTATCTATACACCCCCATTTTATTTTCCAAATCCGTAACGGAATATTTATCATTGATCGGCACACGAATATATCCGTAATCCTTTCCGATTTCTCTTCCTTACTTCTATGTAATTAACTCTAAGTTACTCTAGAATATTTACTAGCGCTTACCCACAATTTCCCAAAAAAACATATTATTTAATATTTTTTATATTTAATTAATAATATAAAAAATCATGTATTTTGGAGTAATAAATATTGGGAAAACACAATTTTGGGCCACAGCGTAATTTTCCAAAAATGTGTACAAGTAATCAATGTTGACTTTCGAGGCCCCTTTGTTCACCAATACATGGCCAAATCGCAAAGTCGCAATCTTATATTATTCAATTGAATTTTGGTGTCACCAATTTCGTGATTCGACAATTCCAAATTTCTTAGAGAGACCCAAGTGCAAAAAGTAAAAAAACTTTACTCGTAACTCCAAATTGAAATTCGCTCGAACGTGGTGCTTACCTATACATCCCCATTTTATTTTTCAAATCCATAACGGAATATTTATCATTGATCGGGCACAAGAACATATGTGTAATCATTTCCGATTTCTCTTCCTTACTTCTATGTAATCAACTCTAAATTAATCTAGAACATTTACTAGCGCTTTCCCACAATTTTCCAAAAAATTATATTATTTAATATTTTTATATTTAGGTAAGAATAACAAAAATCATGTTGTGAAATAGATGTTGTGAAAACACAATTTTGGGCCAATTGTAATTTTCTAAAAATGTGTACAAGTAATCAATGTTGACTTTCGAGGCCCTTTCGTTCACCAATATATTCCCAAATCGCAAAGTCGCAATCGTATATTATTCAATTGAATTTTGGTGTCACCAATTTTGTGATTCGACAATTCCAAAGTTCTTGGAGGGACCTAAGTGCAAAAATTAAAAACTTTACTCGTAAATCCAAATTGAAATCCGCTTGAACATGGTGCTTCCCTATACACCTCCATTTTATTTTCCAAATCCGTAACGGAATATTTATCATCGATCGGGAACAAGAACATATCCGTAATCCTTTCCAATTTCTCTTCCTTATTTTTATGTAATCAACTCTAAGTTATTCTAGAACAATTACTAGCGCTTTCCTGCAATTCACCAAAAATATATATTATTTAATGTTTTTATATGTAGGTAAGAATAACGAAAATCATGTATTTTGGAGCAATAAATATTGGGGAAACACAATTTTGGTCCGCTGTAATTTTCCAAAAATGTGTACAAGTAATAAATGTTGACTTTCGAGACCCTTCCGTTCACCAATACATGCCCAAATATCGGGTCAGATTTGTGTTTCAGGTTGATTTCGATCGTGTTGGGTGCGGGTTCGTGTCTATATATCTCGGGTCAGATTCGGATTTTGGGTTGAGTTCGTTCGTGTCGGGTTCGGGTCGATATTTCTCGGGTCAGATTCGCGTTTCAGATTGAGTTCGTTCGTGTCGGTCTGTGTCGGGTTTTCGATTCGTGTCAGAAATTGACAGCACTAACCTTACTCACGTCAAATGAGTAGCATATTATCTTTTAGGGCCGTCAAATATTATGGAGGTTATCCAAAAAAAAATTAAAAATAATCCTAAGATTTTTGGAGTAAGAGAAAGTCTTTTGATAAATCAACTAACGATTAAACGAATCACTACGGTAAAGAGGGTACATAAGCACCGGTATTTCGACCCCTTGAATTCGACCCCTTGAAATATCGGTACCTAGGTAGAAGGGTGCTGAAACATAGTTTCATAGACATCGGTAGATCATACCATATTTAGTACTGCCCTATTTAGTACCGGTGCAACAAATCTCCATTCTAGCACTGCCCTATTTAGTCACCAATATTTCAAGGGGTCGAAATATACCAAAAGGAAAATATACGACAAATCACTTCATTTTTTATATATCATAGCTCTGAAACAGCATAAACTTAACTCCTCGAGAACTCGCAACTCTCATTGCAATCTAACAAATTTCCAGTAAAAACTTTTACATCCTTTGACTATCATACTAGAAATGAAGCAAGCGTCTGAAAACATTCTAAAAACGAACAAGCCGCAAATGATCATTGTACCGGTACAAGAGCTGATAAAGTAAAACATGAAATACACATCGAGTAGTAGAGAATGCCTAATGATTTTGTCGAGGTAGTCGAAGAGGATAGTTTTCCTAAAGGGGCAGAAGGGATCTCTATCCAGTATCCACTCATTGAACTGGGGCACCTGGGGCCTTTTGTAGTCATGGTCTCTTCCATTCGGGATGGTCGCCTCCCTTCGTTCTGCCGGAACCCTAAGGTCGGTACCAGCTCCATTTGCAGGTAAGGGGCAAAGGAGGAGAGACCAGCCCAGCACTGGTCGTGACTGCTTAGCCGTCACGGCGAGGAGGATAAGATTCATGTTGGCTGTGACGAACATAATAGGGGTCTGTAAGGATCGACGAAGATGAAGATTCGAAGAAAGCGGGGTCGATAGGGATGAAGGTCGTCGGGGGCTGGTAGTGGAGGCTGGCGACGAAGATGAAGGGTGGTAGGGATAATGAGGGTGTGAATAGAATTAGGGTTTCTGATTTTTCATATATGTGTATATATATATATCAATAATTTTAATGGTTGATGGTTCTGATGAAACCAAGTTGGGTTTTTTTAAAAGTATGGAGCATCGGTACTGGTGCCCAAAAGGCTCATCCGGTGCCTATGTATATGAAAAGTAGCTACTTAGAGCTGCTTTAAATGTTTTTTTTTTCAAAATCAATTTTGAACTTGAGAGCATACTCGAACAATTTTTCTCTAAGTATAGAGCACCGTACCAATACCTGTGCCAAAAGGCTCATACCAGTGCCTATGTATAAGAAAATCAGTTGCTTAGGGCTGTTTTAAATAGGGTGCATTTTTATTTTATATTTTTTTTTGGAATCGAGAGCAAATCTGGGAAAAAATTTCTAAGTATAGAGCACCGACGTACATACCGACGCCGAAGCAACTGATACCGGTGCTTAGTCCAATATTTCAAAATTTTAAACAATCCTTCCAAAAAAATTAATGAAAATTTGAGAAGTTCATTTCACCATAATGTAGCACCAGTATGAATGAAAAACAATGTTGGTGCTAGTATTATTTGATCTCTAAGTTAACTTTTTAATTTTTACTATTAGGTCCATAGAAAAAATTTGGAGGCAGCGAGTTACAAAATTGAAGACACCAAAACGCAATCAAATAAGAGACGATTGCGTATTTAAAATTCAGGATACAATGGGTGAACGGAATCACCTCTAACACATTTATGGAAAATTATGTTGTGGCTCAAAAATTCGTTACGACGTTATCCTTCTTTCCAAAATACACAAATTTTGTTATTCTTGCATAAATATAGAATTAGAAAATAAATGGTTTTTTTGATGAAATATTGGAAAACGACAGTACATGTTCTAAAGTAACTTAGAGTTAATTACTTAGAAGTAAGAATGGGAGTGTATAGGGTACCTTCACGTTCGAGCGGATTTCAATTTGGAATTACGTGTAAAGTTTCTTACTTTTTGCACTTAAATCCCTCCAAGAAGTTGGAGTTATCGAATCAAAAAATTGGTGATACCAAGATGTAATTCAATAATATACGATTGTGACTTTACAATTTGGGCATGTATGGGTGAACGGAAGGGCCTTGAAAGTCAACACTTATTACTTCTACACAGTCTTTACACTATGACCCAAAATCGTGTTACACCATTATTCATTCCTCCAAAATGTATTTTTTTATATTCTAGCCTAAATATAAAAATATTTAAAAAATATTTTAGTGAAATGTTTGAAAGCATTATTACATGTTATAGAGTAACTTAGAGTTGATTAGTTAGAAGTAAGAAAGGGAAATTGGAAAAGATTATGGATATGTTCTTGTGCCCGATCGTTGATAAATAATTCGTTATAGACTTGAAAAATATAATTGGGTTGTATAGGGTAGTATACGTTCGAGCGGATTTCAATTTGTAGTTACGAGTAAAGTTTTTACTTTTTGCACTTAGTTCCCTCCAAGTTACACTTGTCGAATCACGAAATTAACGACACCATCATGAAATTCAATAATATAAGATTACGACTTTGCGATTTGGGCATATATGGTTGTACGGAAGGGCCTTGAAAGTCAACATTGATTACTTCTACACAGTTTTGGAAAATTACACGGTGGCCCAAAATTGTGTTATCTCATTATCCATTGCTCCAAAATATACAATTTTGTTTTTGCCTTAAATCAAACATTTGTTTTTGCTAAATATTGGAAAGGCTAGTACATGTTTTTGAGTGACTCATACCATAAAATCATTTTCGATAGTAACTCATAGGAAAAAATCAGTTTCCAAAATGTTTCTGTTTATCGAGCACCGGTACTATTACCAGTGCTATTCATCGACATACCGATGCCTGCACAATTATAAAGAAGTTGCGTGGAGCTTATTTAAAGAATTTTTTAAAATTTAAATTAAACGCACTCCTAGCACCGGTATATTATAACATAGAGAAAAGTGCTTTTATAACCCTACCTAATTCACATAAGTGCCAATATAACCTTTTGATAATTGAAAGTGCAAATATAATTCTAGATAGTTGATGTAAGTGAAGTTTTACCCATTCCGTCAGATTTTGGCTGGAAATCAGTGAAAAAACTATTTTACTCCTTTGGAAAAAAATAAAAATAAAAAGAGAAAATTATGTTTCTACCTTCCAAAAAATTGCTTCTCTCTCGCCTAACCCGCTTCTTCCTCATTCTGAAAAATCCTAGTTCATTTTGCGGGGCTTCAGCCACAAACCACCACCTGCGGTGGCCACACTCCAATCCAACCCTTCCCCCGACACCACTACCACCCAAACCTAGCTTCCCGACGGCTGGCCACTAGGGTTCGCGGCAGACAGCTATTGTTCACTCGCAGCGAGTCAAAGTTTTGTTCACTCGTGGTGAGTTAAGGGGTGGTGGTACTAGGTTTCAGCGGGTGGTGGTGTTAGGGCTAGGGATCCCGGCTGGAAGATGGTGAGGTGATCTGAGTTGAACATTATTCTACTAAATGATGTTTACATAAAGTTTGCGGTGGCGGCATGAGCTCGGTGGAGTTGAATCTGCCGCTGGTGGCTCGACATTGCGGTCGCGTTAAGAAACCCGCTGGCGGAGGGTGGTGGTGCTTGGTCGCGGAGGCGTTTGGTGGCTCGTCGATTATTGGTCGCGAAAAGGTGGTGGAGGACACAACTGGACGACGATTGCAACTAAGAAGTTGACAAGAAAAGGAGGAAAAGAATGGTGGACAAGGACTTGTGGGAAAGGATGATTGGCGCCAGTGGGATGATTTCGATTGCGAGAGAGGTTGGTGGTCTGAGATACGACATTGGTGGGGAAGTCGATTTAGTGAAGGGTTGGTGGTGGTGGTTGGGGTGGCGGGGCTGGATGGGTGGGGGTGGGGTTATGGTTGAGAGCAAAATTGTCCTATCATATTTGGGTTTTAGGTCAAAGGGCATTTTAGTCATTTTAAAGTCAGTCAACATCGAAAATGGTGTCTTAGGATTATATTAGCACTTACATCAACTAGTTAGGGTTGTTTTTGTACAAAAGATTATCTAAGGGTTATATTGGTACTCACTCAAGTCGGTACAGTTATATTGGTATATATCTCTATAACATATACAAGTTCTGTGTTTTTCCCACTAAAATTTTACCCGCCAAAATTACTATCCGGACCATAGGAATAGGTATATGTCATTCATTCAAAATCGATGCTGGAAAATATTAAATTCAGACATTTTTTTTCAAAGGCACCGGTATTTTGGTTAATTTGCCAGATTAACATGCCTATGAAATTCCTAGCACTGGTATCATCTCCAAGCACTGACATACCAGTGCATATGTACTTGTTTTCCAGTAGTGAATCATAAAAATATCATTTCAAACATCTTTCAGGGTTAAGTTAGAATTATTTATACATTACGATACATTTTAAAAGTTTTTTAGAGTTATAGGACCATGTCTAATGGTTAGTCAGTCTAAAGTTATAAGACATTAAAATACCTCATTAATTTCATCATTTTAAAATGACCGTGCCTAATGGTTAGTCGGTCTAAAACAAAATATCAATTCAATCTCATTAAAAATAATATATAAAAATCAATTAATATAAAATAGTTTAAAGAAAATTTCAAAATAAAAGACTCCTATCAAATTAAAATAGTTAAATATCAAATGAAAATACAGAACAAAGCGTATTTAAAATAGATTAATATTAAAATACACACACTAAAACAAAGTAGATAAACATAAAATAAAAATATTATTAAAACACATCAAAATTAAATAGATAAGCATCAAATTAATACGATAAGAAAAACACATCAAAACAATAAAATTAAAATACTAAAATAAATATCAAATGAATGGTAAAACATAAAATAAAAATAACAAAAATACACATTAAATTAGAATATTTAAACATCAAATGAAAATACTAAAAGTACACATCAAAATAAAACAATTAACGCATCAAATAAAATACTAAAATACACATTCAATTAAAATAAATAAACTAAAAATAGATCAAATTAAAATACTTAAATATCAAGTAGAATACTTAAATACACATTAATTTTAAAAAATTAAAGTGCACAACAAAATGTGACAATAATATTGGTGAAAATAAAACCTCGGGTTAGTGTTTATAAAACCAATTCAAGCATTTAAAACATCAATGCATGCATTAAATAAAAATATAATATTAAAAATAATAATATTAATTTTTTAAATGACAAGCTAAAAAGTTAACACATTAATCAATATGAAATTATATGTTAAAATAAAAAATCAGGCCAGTAAAATAAACTAACTAGTGTCAAAATGTATAAAGTGTTTAAAAATTAACATATAAACACAAAATTTAACAATAAAAGATCAAATTTAACTTTAAAACAAAAAATATCACAAGATTTGGTTGGAACATCAAGTATTGAAAATGAAACATTAAATTTAGTACTCCCTCTCTCCCTGATTAAGCTGCACTTTTACAATTTGACAATCAACATTGTCAAACTTTGACCACGTATTTGTATAGATATATAAACAATAATATTATCATATGTGATTTTGTTGGATTCGTCGTAATTAATAGTTTCTAAATATTGACTTTTTATTTGATGTTATCATAAGTATTTAAACATATTAACGTTAAAACATGTTTCTTGAAAATCGTGAATTTTTTTAATGTTGTTTAGTCTGAGACGGAGGGACTAGTAAAAATGCATGCATGGTGCAAAACTGGGGAAAATAATTTATCCCCAAGTTTCTTGTTCCGGATTCGGACCCGCAAAATTATTATGATTCAGGATCATTAATTTCTCAATAATTTGCATTCACTACCAAAAAAAAGTGATATTTGCACCCCAAATCCTGCCTTGTTCCCCCAAACTTCCTAAAATTCTGTTTTTTTCCACTACTACAAACTAATGCTAATGTAACATTTTGAAAGTGTTGTTTTAGGTGCTAAAATGCTAAGTTGGTCATATTGCAACTCTTTTACAATTACTACCTTACGTGATGTTGCATTAGATCTAACGCAACCGTTTTCAAGATTTAAGTATCATTGTTCAAAAGTTTACATAACACTTTATAAACTATTGTAACATTTGAATAAGTATTGTTAGAATAATGTTAGGATAGCTCCAGTGTTTAAAGAGAAAAAAATTATTTAAAACCTCATCACTATATAACACCTGTCAATTATCTATTTTAATTCTGATCTCACTATGAAACGATGTCATACAAAATAATGTCCTTAATTTTATATACTTATATAGGAATTTTGAAATGGTCTAATACCATTGATTAGAGATTAAGGAGGTTATTGTATATAAAAATACATGGAAGATTATAATTGGTACAAGCAAGCAAACATTGTTTCAATTCCACGAAATCAATAAAACAATTTATAGTAATCCTCCGTCCAATCTAGATTTGCACTGCCATCATTGTTACGTAGTTCAAAAAACATGTTTAACTATTAATATATTTACTTACGTATAATAACGGAAAATAAAAGGTTGATATTTAGAAACTACTTTTTATAACGAATTGAACAATATCATATACGATAATAATAATATTGTTCATAAATCTATTTAAATATGCGATTAAAATTTAATAGACTATAGTGTAAAAAAAAGTAGAAGTGCAAATAGATCTGTGGAGAGATGAGATACTCCTATTATAAAGCTTCAATTGGACATCATTACAATTTAAATATATTAAATCTGCGCTCAGAGCTGGTAATCATAAACTCATAGTGTGCGATTCAAAACTTGTTCAAATAATTTTAAGGAAAAAGACAATGTCCAAAATGATTCAATTTTAAGTGAAATTCATAATTTGGTACTCTATTTTAAAAATTATTCTGAAGTACCCATTTTATTTATTAATGTCCCGAAAAAGTATTTTTAATTAGAAGTTGACAATATTGTGGCACAATTTTGATCCAAATTGATACTCATTTTTTGCTTAAAGGTACATTTTTGAAATATAAATGAAGATATGAATATCTTTAAAGGATATATTCAAAATTTAAATATCAAACTGTGAATTTCGATTAGAAGTGTGTATTAATTTGAACAATCTCTCATTATTAAACCAAGAAACAATAGTGAAGAATGTTAATATTGATCATGAGTTCAACCTCCCATAATTTAGGGGAATTAAGCATCATTGGTATGATTAGCCTAACCAAAAAAAAATGTGTGTGAAATCATCACAACACAAGGTGTTCGACAATTAACACAGCTCACCGACACACATGATGCCTTTTTTGCTTCAAACTTGAGATTTGACCGTTCTTCTCATCATGAACGTGCAACGGCTTGCCGGCGGGTCATTTGGATTCGGCAAACCCCCTTTATGGTCAATATGCAATTCTTACAAGGGTATATCTACATGATTAAATAATTGTGCATTCTGATATTTTTTAAATGTGCTACACACATTATAACGGTTCACTGTTTGACCCATGAACCGAGTCATGCATATTGTGGCATGTTAATATTATTCATTGTTCAAACGTGGATAGAGGGGGTAATGGATCAAACAGTGGTACAAAAGTATTATTCATCATGCAAATGTAAACCGTAAGAGGTTACACGCCAAACAATGGTACATCACTATTATTTATCACACAAATATGTCGAAATGGATCATGGACCAAACAACAGTCAATGTTATTCCCCGTCCAAACTTGAACGAAAGAGCTTTCTGGCCAAACAATGCTATAGTATTAATATTTATCGCGAACACGGATCAAACAGAGCAATGTATATACGTTCACTAAACTAACCTTAGGCTCTAATATTATATTAGAATAAAAAATATCTATTGTAAAACTAATTAATACTATATAAATATAACACGTAGTCTTATATACTTCCTCCATCCAAGCATAAGATGCACACTTTACTTTTTGGTCCGTTTCATCATAAGTTGCACACTTTTCAGATTTAGAAATATTACGAGGGATGTTCACAGTAAAAGGACGATACTGGACTTACTAGAAATTAAAACTTACAAACATAACTTCATTTATTTTGGGCTCTTGGCCAAAATTGATGAAACCCTAAATCTATTCCCCCTGTTCAAAAGAGTATGACACACTTTCTATTATAATATGTTTTTTTTATTATGGCACATTCCAATCATAGCATGGTTTAAGGTATTGTGAGCCATTCATTTTACCTTTTTCCCACACAATTAATTTGTTCTTAATCCTTGTGCAATAAATTGAAGTGCCATTCAACAGAGGAAGCATTTTAATCAAAAACTACACCTTTGCTGCAACCGCCACCTCTTCAATCCCACCCAAATATCTTTCGCCACCTCTTCAATCTCCATTGATGCAATCAAACCCTGTCACTGACGCAATCAACTTCCACCTCTTCCACAACCTGATATCGGAGGTCGAGAATGGTCGTTGTCCTGTTCGTGAAGGCTGAGTTCGAGAGCGAGAGAATCCATCCATTGATGACGTGGAAGCCACTTGCCTAATATGTCTGTAAGAATAAGTCAAGGCTAGTACTAGTATAACTCTAGTACAACAATTCTATCTAGAATCAAATCAAATCAATTAAATACTTGACTTATTCTAACAATATCCCAAACTTGTGAAACTTGTTGCTAATGGCTTGAAGTTTGAGGAGACTATGGAGATGAGAAATAAGTGGCTCAACTCTGATCCCGTTCTGAAACTCAATAAAAAAAATGATTCCTTGGATTTGGTTCGGGTATAGATGTTCTTATAATTGTTGGTTGTGGTCTGTGGTGTTTGTGAACTAGTTTTTGTTCATTGGTTATGGTTGTCAATGGTCCGGAACAGTGATGGGTGGATGTTGGTTGAAGTTAGATGGCAGAGGGTAAAATAGTAGTTTCTCATTAATTGTGGCTTACCCAACTGGCAGCTCTGTCACTCTTTATATGAATAATATTTACATGAAAAAGTATATTCTACCCTTGTACCCTAATAGTTTCACATGTTCTAAAATGTTAAGGCTCTCTCTACAACTAATGACGGGACAGAGAAAGTATAGCTATAACTTAATAATCTATTAATGTAAAACTCTAACATATAATACATATTTGCACAGTACACAAACACATTAAATGAAGACATAATATGTTGTCAATGTGTTCAAAACTGTGTTGGCTTTTGGGGGTTCATTCCATGCCATTATGAATTATAATGTTTAGCTGGGCTTTATGCTCTCCTCCTTTTGGGCCACAGGTCACCAAATCCACGAATCTTCTTTTCCCAAAAGTGGGTAGGCAAAAATATAACGGGATTTATAAAAAATATTTCGGTAGCCTTTTGGAAATTAACTTATTTCTTATTCAGTTTTGAAAAGGTTTAAACTAACACAAAGTCTTGGTTTAAATAGGTAGATTGAGCTATTTATAATTTATGTAATTAATGATACAAAATCTTATTGTATACAGTCTAAACTTCAACCCAGGGTTTGTTGTGCAATTAATAAGAATTTTCTTTTGAGATGAGTTTTTTAAAAGAGCGAAATGCATATATAACCCTATATAATTCACGAAAGTGCACATATAACCCTATATAATTCACGAAAGTGCACATATAACCCTGAGATAATTGAAAGTGCAAATATAACCCTAAATAATTGTTGTATGTGCAAATATACCCTTTTCGGTGGTTTTAAGCCGAATTTTGTTTAAAAGACAATTTTACCCCTCTGGAAAAACAATTTAAAAAAAAAGAAATGTCTATAATACCCGTAAATTCTAATTTTCCTTACTCTTACTCTTCTCCTTCTCTTTCTTTCCTCTCCGCTAATTCCTGCTTCTTCCTCCTTCTTTTCCATTCTTATTTCTTTCCTCTATTTCATTTCTTTTCTACGTCGGGTATAATCCTTTCTCCGGCCGAAAGTGGCGTCTGCAGGTAGCGGCGCATCGAGATTGGGTTTCAATTGGGTGGCTGTGGTGATTGGGTTTCGACAGGGTGGTTGGTGCTGATTGAGTTTCTCTGTTGGGATTGAGTTTTAAAAGGGCTAGGGTTTTTATCAGGGGGAAGCGACAATGACTGGTGGTGGTTGAGTTTCTCTGCCGGGATTGGGTTTTAACGGGGTTAGGGTTTCAATGAGGGGGAGGTGACGGGTTCAGGTGGGGGGATGGGGCTAGGGTTTCAACGAAGAGGAGGCGACGGGTTCAGGTTTAGGGACGGGGATAGGGTTTCGACGAGGGGGAGGCGGAGGGTTTAGGTGGCGAGACCAGGCTACGATTTCGACGAGGGTGAGGTAAGGGGTTTAGGTGATGGTGGGCTTAGGTGGCGGGGCAGGGCAGGGCTGAACAGAGGAGGTGCGGTGGTGGTGGACCAGTGGCGTGGTGGATGGTAGCGGGGTGGCTGGGCTCGTGAACTGTGGGGGTGAACATAGGGGGTGTGGTGGGT
>JAULKM010065031.1:0-12169 GCA_032355605.1 Rubia tinctorum | reverse complement strand
GACCGTTTTTCCATAGGCATATGGAAAGACGGGGTTAAATTGAAATTATAGAAAGGTAAAAGGTTTAAGTTACAAAATTACAATTTTATTATGCAACATTTAGGAGTGATAGGTTTATGACTCGATTAATACAACGCGAAAATTTTATTTTGATAACTTCAAATTTATAATTTAAATATTGATTTTTCCATAGTTTATGGAAAGACCGTCTTTCAAGAGACGGACTCAAATTCTAACTGCTACGAAATATTTATTGAAATTTAAATTGAGATGGTGGCAGTATAAAAAAACAGTGTGATTTAAAAAATGAAGTTTCAAAGTGCGCACATTAGTTCTACATTAGCATAGAGAATCCCGTGCCTAAAAAGTGTAAAAAATTATTGTGGCTGCTGGGATTCGAGCCCAGGTCTCCACGGCCACAACGTGGAATTCTTACCACTAAACTACAGCCACCTGTTGCTTTCAAATATGCAAGAAGCATATTTTGTTTATGTAAATCACTCACTAATCACTATCTCCTCTTTCCGTATGCAATAGTCTCGCTTGATTAGGTTATATTGCAATATTTTTTTAATTATACTTTAATTTCTTCTTTAAATTATCGCTTGTCAATTGTAATTGTCGTTATTAGAGGGACGTAAGCGAAAATGACACTTGACATCTTTTGAAGAAAGTATATAATTTTTTATTTTTACATAGATAATTGTTTGGTTATGTTAATAATAATTTCAACTTGTTTTCCATGTATATACGCATCTGTCAAATGATACAAAATTAATGAAAAATTTATGACGAAATAATCTTGTGTATGAGTTTTTATTTTTTCTAAATTTAAATATATTAATTTTAATTTAATAAAATGAAATATGATATTTTTATTTTTATTTTTAAAATTCTTAAAACTTTAGTTCAATTTAATTTACTTCAAAATTTTAAAATTCAAATGAGGAGAAAATAATAAAAAAAATTATACGGGGTTGCTAAGCGAAATCCGACACTAGTGGAAAAAGAGTAATTAAAGGCACCATGAAGCGCCTTTGATTGGGATGTGAAAGAGGTTCCGAAATCGGAACTCCCTCCCAAGTCAGGTTGAAATATTTAAAGACACTTTTTAATCGATTAAAGACGGTTCTATTGAAGAATCGCCTTTAATGGACTGACTTTGTTACATTTATGGGCCTACGTATAAATAGCTAGTTTTTCTCTCTTCTTCACTTAGTAAATTTTTCTAAATTTTCCTAACACTCCAAAGCTCCCATCTGACGCCCACCCTCCAAACTAAACCCTAATCTCTCCTCTCCCTTCCCTACTCTCCCTCCACCGCTCTCCTCTCCTCTCCCTACGCCGCCCATCCTCCACCGCTCTCCTCTCCCCCCCCCTTCCTGCCTCCCTTCTCTCCCTCCCACCGCGTCGCCCTCCACCACTGCCGAGAAGCCTCACCTCCACCGCCGATTCCCCTCCGCCGGGATATTCCTATGCTGCGTCACCTCCACAACCGCAAAGCCCCTCCGTGACGTCGCCTCCACCACCACTGGACCGAGTTTGTTGTTAAATTCCAGATCTAGTTGTTAATGTTTGGATAGTGTTTGCTTTTTGTTCTTAATTTTGATGTCCAGATCTATGTTTGTTGTTCTCAAGCAAAATTTTTTTATGTTTTTATTGGTAGTTTCAAGTCTGCAGATGTGTTTTTTACCCCCACTTTTCTTTGCTTGCTGTCGGAAAGCTCAGGTTTCTGTCGGCAGCTTTTTTAAACACCCGAAATGAGTTCTGAATTCGAAACTGAAATTCAGACTCGGTTAAAGGCAGGTTTTGATTTAAATCAATCAAAGTTACAATAAAAATATCTTTTCTGATCCAATATAATTGCGTTTAATAAACCATCCTCTACTAATGCGAATTGAAAGAGCTAAGTCAATCAATCCATATACACCACCGCAGGTAATATTAGCAATGTACATTTATTTTTCATTAATAATTGTTGAATTACAAAACCCTTATCCAAGCGCAGCGCTCTCCGAATCTCAACCATTTTTCTTCATACTTTTCCCCCATCTTCCCATTTGGGGAGATGGGGGAATAACAGTTTATTTTAATTCATGTTTTTGTTATTGAATAAGTGTGATATTTGTCTCCACGTATTAGTTTTGTTTTTCGACCTGATCGATTAAATCATTGTATTCATGATGATAACTTGATTTAATTGTTCATGTTGTATTTTTCTCGATCTGCTTGTACAGATAGTGTGTTCACAATTTCGTTTGTGATTTTATTTTTGGGTTTTCAAAAATCTGGGTTCGTCAGCTCTGTATTTTTCAAGGCGTTTACAGTTTGGAAAACATAGATCGTGGTTGGATCAAGTGGTGTTATACTTGTAGAAGATCTCTATTTGGCACGGTGATATTGATGCGTGATACGCTCCTATTTGTCAAATGGTCATGTCTTTCGCAGGAAGCAAGTTAATATCCCCGAGGGCGATGTTACAGTTTTTTATTGGATCTCTGATCTATAATAATACAGTCGATCAGTTTGGTTGACATGTAATTTAGATATCCTTGCAATATGTTAGCTATTGCTAGATGCTAGTTAGGTTGGATGTCAATTCCACTCATTGTAATCGCCGCTGGGCGTTTTTTCTAGCATCTTGGAATGATTGTTTTTTTAAAAAATATATATGAAAGCACCACAAATATCAAACACTGAAATTATAACATTACACCAGCACACATAATAATACTTAGAGATTAAACATGAAAAATCAAAGATAGAACTTGAAACATTGACAACGGTATCTAAAACATTACAGCTAAAAAAATTAAAGTTCCTACTTCATTCTCGATTGCAGCAACAGTGGGCAAGTGTTCTTAGACATCTAAGAAACCGCAACAACACAAAAATTAGCACAAATAGTAACAAAACTCTAAGATATCACACACAATCAAAACAACGAAACAGAACATCAACTGCACACTTAAAACCCTACAAGCATCAAATGATGATATTAAAACATCACACCAACAAAGATAACATTACTTAAATTCTAATCATGAAACATCAAACATAAAACCAGAAATATCAACAACGGTATCTAAAACATCACATCTGAAAAATAACAAAATTTACAGATTCTCCTTCCTTCTCGATTGCAACAATTATGGGCAAGCATTCTTAGACATCTAAGAAACAGCAACAGCAACACAAAAATTAGTACAGTTTGTAACAAAACCTTAAGATATCACACGAACTCAAAACTGAACATCAATTGCACACTTAAGCATGAAAACACCATAAGCATCAAATGCTGAAATTAAAATATCACACCAAAACAGATAAACAATACTTAAAACCTAAAACATGAAACATCAAATAGAAAACGAGAAATATCAACAACCGTATCTAAAACATCACTTCTGAAAAATAATAAAATTTACAGATCCTCCTTCCTTCTCGATTGCAACAGAAGTGAGGCAAGTCTTCTTAAACATCTAAGAAACAGTAACAACAACACAAAAATTAGCACAAATCCGTAAGAACAATTCACCAAACACAAAAAAATAGAGAAATCCCCAAATATTAACACAGTGGACAAGATAAACCCTAGAAAATCACATGAACAAAAAAATTTAAACAAAAATTGAAAAAACAACAAAAATATGTATAAAAATCAGAGTGAACACATTATCTTCAAAGAAAAACACAAAACGAAGGTCGAATTGTGTTATACCATCGGAAATCGAAGTTAAAACTGCAAAATCCCCGAAAATTTTGCCGAAAAATTCGAAACATCTCAACGAACCATTGCACACAAGAAAGGGGGGAGAAAAATGGAGAGGATGTGCGGTTAATTGGAATGAAAGGCACATGTGTACGGTTGAGATTTTGACCTCAAAAAAATGGAGAGAGAATTTGGTTCAGATGTCTCCGCTCTCGTGAAAAGTGAGGGGAAAGTGAGAGAGGAAGGTGTTGAGTTTATTATTTATACTTGGATTTAAATGTAAATTAATTAAATTACACATATAACCCCTGAACTTTTAAAACTTCAATTTGAAACTCTGTGATGAATTTTTTACAATTTAATCTCTGATTTCGCTGTAAGAACGTCTCGCACAAGACTTTGTCAATGGAAGAGGATTTGGTTGGGTGGGGGTTTTGAATTGAAAACTAAGCACCTCCATTTTGTGAGATGCAAATGTGCTTCTTTTTATACTCCCTCCGATTTTCTAAGATTGGTTCCATTGATTTTGGCACATGGATTTAGAAAATGTTGAATTAGTGGTGAAAATGTATTTAAAGAGTAAAAAGTAAATTGAGTGGATAAAAACAATCTAAAATTTGCCAAAAAAGGAAGGTGCCAATTTTAGAAAATCATTCAAAAAAGAAAATTGAATCATTGTTAAAAAATCGGAGGGAGTATAGAACTCTCCTCCCGATATTATAGTGTAGGATTAAGAAAATGTACCGTGTATGCGTAGGGAAAGAAAAATCAAGATTTACATACTCCTCTGTCCAGTATAAACCACACATAATCTTTTTCACACTCTTCAATAAATATGTTTGACCGTTAATATGTTGAACTACATATAATATTAGCAAATAAAAAGTTGATATTTAGAAAATGTTTAATACAACGAATCCAACAATATCACTTGCGATAATATCATTGTTTATACATCTACTCAAATATATGATCAAAATTTGATAGTGTTGACTGGCAAATAGTTAGTGTGCAGTTTATTTTGAAACAGATGGAATATCAAAGTTAACTTGGAAAACTTGGCATTTCCATTTAAATCTGGTGCCGCCTCCGTCCTTAAGTATTGTTTTCATTTTCAGTCAATTGCTTAGTGCATGACAATTAATAACTTTAATTAACGTATAAAAATTTAATATTTAAAAATATAATTTATAAGAAATATTACTATATATATTTCAAGTTATGATATTATTACTTATTTATTATATGAAATTTAAGATTAAAATTGCCTTAAGAAGTCTTAGGGATACAGGAGTAAGGCACTATTTTATCTAACTTTTGCATGTAAATGCAAATTAGTAAATTTTAGATTGATCCTATTTAACATAATATTGATCTATTATATTATTTTATTTTTCTATATCTAGTTTTAGTTCATTTCGATTTAGTTAAGACAAATTGAAATTAGGTAGGAAGAACATGATTAAGGCTTTTGTTAAAATAAAAGTTATTTTTTTAAGTTAAGAAGGTAGCACTACTATATTTCTTTCCGCCCACAAGTGCATCCAGAATACTGTGTTTGTCATACGGTTTATAGAGTGAATGAAATGAAAGAAATTCCCTTAAGTGAGAGGTTACGCAAGCATGCGTAAGAAGAAATGCCATTACATTTAGATAATAATATATTAATTTAAACACAGATGCAAAATTTTAAATTAGTCTAAAACTAACGTAATTTTTAACCTAACATATTTACTTTTAAAACCATTTATATTATAATACTTCAGAATGCTCCTCATTATATTTAATTGTTATAAAATATTTCCATTCAGATTGTGCTATTTTTTCTCTTTAGTGTCTGAAAGCTTTCTTTCTTACAGGGACCAGAACAAAATGCATTAGGAAATGTGCTGGTGTTGTTCATTCTTGGAGGGATATTTTCAGGCGCGGTCTTGGATTGGTTATGGCTTATTAACAATGGAAGTTTCTGAAGCCAAAATAAAAGGAATTTTTAAGCAAAATTGGAAACGTAATTACATCATTAATGATTTAAATGAAGAAGGAAAGTAAGATCATTTTATCCTTATAAAAAATACGAATGCGGAGTACTTGTAAATTTAATTAACTATTTTCAGAATGGAGAGAATTGTTTGTGTGTTTTATTATGCTCTGCTCTTATTTTTTATCTAAGTACTATCAATCCACTTTCATTCAGTACAAATAATTTTACTTCACTTGCTATAAATAATATAATAAGGAAATAAGAAATTCTTTCCCTCCTAGGGAAATGTTATAGATGCTAGTTACTTTATAGAATTAATTTCCTTATAAAATTAGTTGAATTAATTTCCTTATAAAATTAGTTGTAGATGGTAAATTTCTTATAGACTTAGAATCATATTCCCGTTAGACTTTGGTTTGTTATAGCACTATATATTGCAACCCTTATCATTGATAAGATGCGTCATTGATGTGATATCAATGCACCATTAATAAAGTTTTTTGTTTTTTATCATGGTATCAGAGATTAAAAATCCGGATACCTAAACCCTAAACAAATCTGTTGCCGTCTTCCGCCAGAGCCACCATCGTCAAGTCGCATGTTACACTACACGCACCACCAACATCGTTGACTGCCCTACCGGTTGTTGTTTTCCTATCGTCTTTGCCAACTCTACGGTTGTCGCGATCCGTACGACTCTGATCTATCGGCGAGTGACGTTCATGCGCTAACGCTCGACTCCACGCTACCGCTGGACTTCCACGTGCCACTGTGCCTCTGCCTACCTGATTTTCCGTGCCACTGCCACTTCCTGGTTGCCACCGATCTACCTAACTTGGTGTCATGTCTGATCTCACCTCTGGTTTCAGTCCTGATGTTGCAGAGCAAGCCCACATGGCCGCTAAATCTGAGGCAAACAAGCTACAAAATCTCAATGTCACAGACGTGATTGTAGTTTTACTCAAACATTTGCAATTACAATTTGGCTCTGGGGGAACTGTACCTTCTAGTCGATCTATGAACTCTCCTTACTACCTTGGCACCTCTGACGGCCCCGGTTGGTCAATCTGTCCCGTCATAGTGAAAGGTGAAGAAAATTATCTTGAATGGTCTACTGCAATTTGTAGCACTATGATTGCCAAGAAGAAGCTTGGTTCTATTTATAGAACCATTACCAAACCCCATATAATCATCCTGATGCAGATGATTGGCCTGGAGTTATTGCTACCCTTGTGTGTTGGATCTTACAGACTCTAGATCCACCATTGTTGCTACTTCTACCACTACTAAAGTTGAATATGTTTCTATGGTGATTCTTTTCCATTTTTTTTAACGATTAGCAATTTCATAATCTTCTTCGTAAGTTGGGCATTCTTGTTCATCATGCTCCAACTTGAGGGAGAGTAATAAGGAAATAAGAAATTCTTTCCCTTGTAGAGAAAAGTTATAGATGGTAGTTACCTTATATTTTTAATTTCCTTATAGAATTAGTTGTAGATGGTAATTTCCGTATAGATTTAGAATCTTCTTCTCGTTAGAGTTTGGTTTGTTATATCGCTATATATTGTAATCTTCATCATTGATGAGATGTGTCATTGATGTGCTATCAATGCACCTTAATAATAATAAAAATCTTTTATATTTTATCAAGCCACCTTAATTATTCAGTACAAATAATTTTAATTCACTTGCTATAATTAATATTTTTTCAAAAAAGTTCATTTCTTAAAAGACACATTTTCTATATGAATGGGAATTTAATTGCAGATTATGAAAAATTGACTAAAATTCATCGGTCAACACCGAGTCTAAACTAGGTTATAAAACTAGCCCAGTTCTCATTCACACGTTAATCTACCGCATTCTGTTTTGACTAAATTATTTTTTTCCAACATAGCATTTTTTACCATCTTTTGGTCCCCGAGAGAAAAACTATGTTTTTTAGTACCCCACAAATTTAAAGTGGAATTTTGGTCCCCAAAACCATATTACGGGTGATTTTCAGGTAGACTGTATTGTTTTTTGGTCCCTAACATAGCATCCAATACCATCTTTTCGTCCTCGAAAACCACACTAGTTTTGGTGACCGAAAATTTCACTTTAAATTTGTGAGGTACTAAAAAATATTATTTTACTTTCTGGAACCAAAAGATGGTAAAAGATATTATGTTGGAGACAAAAAACCAATTTGATCTTTTGTTTTCCCCCAAATTCCCACCAGAACCCAACCTTCTTCTATTATTGTGCATTCTCCTAATATACTTAAAGAATTAATTAAGGAAACAATTAAGAGTGTGTTTCGGAATGTGCTTATAAGAAAAACTAACTTATTTTAGCTTATTTTGAATACAGTGGGATACTAGTTATTACTTTTACCCCAAAAATAGCTTACTTCTTAGGAGTCGTTTGGTTTATGTGAGAATTTAATTATTGCAGTAATTAATATTTCATGGGAAGTTATTTCAGCAATCAAATTTCTAAAATATACATAAAATGTGTTTGGTTGCACATGAAAGAATTTGTATTTCATGGGATTTATTTACCTTGATATTGTTTGGTTGCACGGAGGGGGAGTGGAAAAAGTTACGCGTAATGAAGGAAAATGGAAAAATTTACGTGTGTTTTGTGGGATGAAAATGTAATTACACGTTAAAAGAATGGAGGAATTTCTTTCGATCGAGGGGGTTCTCAGTAAGATATTTCCCACGTTATGTGGGAAGTTCAATTTCCTCCGCATTTCAAATTCCCAAGTTTTCAATATTTTACGTCAACCAAACAACTCTACCAATTCTAAAATCCTGATATTTTGTAATTACCACACATCTTAATGCATACCAAACAACTCCTTAATTAAAAGTATTTTTTTTAGAAATTTACCAAACTCTAAAAAGGTATTTTGTTTATAAGTCCCGTCAAGCACACCCTATTTTGAATATTTTGAAAAATTTGAATGTCTAGTTTGAAACTAGTTTCGATCTAATAGCATCAATTGAATTGGTTTGCATACTTATATAGTCACACACAGTGCATGAAATGTTGAGCCAATACTATCTCTCCTCACCTAATAATATCTCTAGTGCACATAACTACCCTCCAGCACCGTAAAAGAGATACTGCCCTCACCAATTGCTCCTAAACTTAAATTCGGACAAAATTTGCTAGTAGGAGCATGATAAGGATGGTTGAGACAGACTCATATTATTAATTCAGCCCAACAAGTAACTAGGCAAATGGGCTAATCTTGCGGAGGAAGGAAGAACGGAAATCAAGTATGATGGGACAGTTCTGTCCCATCAACCGTCGATCTCATATATCAAGACATAGAATGTGCGGAGAAGGTAAGATCTTCAGAATAAAAATACTATTCATAATATACTCTCTAGATGTCAAACAGTACTAACCGAAGTGTCGGAGCAGGCACGGCCATGTGCCTGCCCGTCTGACTGTTGTCCTGCCTGTCTTACAGATCTGGGAGACATCTAGGAGAGGAAGCAACCAAGTCAAGGAATCAGCAAGGAACGACATCAACATTGGCATCGTCTGTGGGGATCGCTTTATTTCTTTAAGCATTCACACAGCTCAACCAACATGAAAGGACAATCAAGCATTAGAGGCTTGCTCAACCAAGTGATCATAGAGGACGTGATGACGGAATGCTCCAATTAAGAACAACTGATGAAAATCCTTTGTCTAGATTCGTGGAAAACAAAAGAAGATAGGATAATGAGAGACAAACCACACAAAGTGAATGTAATTACAAGGGAATTAAAAATAAATTTGGATAATTGTTCTCTTACAATGCTACATGCTTCTTCTTTATAGTGTTGTGATACCATTGTACCAGGTGTACAATTTTCCATCATAAAATTCAACAGTTACACCAACTTGTTCAACACTATTCTTTGATTCCGCTCTTCTAAAAGGTTAAAACTACAGTTACTTTCTCTTGCTCTAAGTAACACCAATTCTTGATGGGCACTTGAAATCTGAATAGAAATGTACCTGAATAGAAATAATAACTCAAATCAGATCATAAATAGTGAACTAATTATCTATCCCCTTATTTCAAGACTTACAGGTCCTAAAATGAACACAGTAACATATCAATGGAAAGTATCGTACCAAAAAGGGGTTCCACGGTGCTTTTACTGTAAAAAAAGTATCTCCAACACATGCATATTTTGTTGATCGCATGCCAGTGACTACATATCCAAAAGTAATCCCAGCATTTAGTCTGTAAAAGAAATCAAAATTTGCCGGCAAGCTGGGGCGACCATTTAGCTCGGTGAGGCTTGGTTTCTTGTTCTAGTCGACTTTCTTCTCTAGCCTTTGTTGCATTGATGAAATGTGTATAGAATTGCTCCCTATTAGCTTTCAGAAATGTGGCAAATACTCATTTATCCTTGTTGTGCTTAGTATTAGGAGATTTTTCCTTCCTCTTCTTCTTCCGCCCGAACTAATTCGTGTTCAAGGTCGTTGTCTCTGGGTTGCCTCCACCTGGGTGTGCATTCTGGTGATGGTTGTCCTCGTGACTGGTTTCGACCGGTCCTGGTACTACAATAATTCAAAAAGAATGACTAGTCGCCACAAATAGCGCCAATGATGTGGTTGATTCCTTCCGAATAGTGGTAGCGATCAGCAAACTGATGTATGAGAGCTTCTCACTTCCTTGAGTCCTACAATGAGTGCTCGAATTGATTTCGGGAAAGAAGCTTTAATGCTCCAAGTAGTACTTTTCTTAATACATTTATCTCAGGTTTTCAGATTATATCTTCTTTAGTGTTTCTCTTATTTATATGCTTTCTCTTCACCTTGACAACTTGTAGTGGATGTGACCCCTATTTTTCGGATTGTGATGGTTGTGGTCATCATGGTGGCCCAGCAAACCACGCCCTTGTTTGAAACCTCTACGCTTGACTCGGGATTAGCTTAGCATTTGAGCTACCACATTATTGCTAGGCCTGGTGAATGGGTTTGATGTTTGGGCCATGTACATACCAATACACTTTGTAGTTAAACTAAATAATTGAGCAATTGTAAGTTGTTACTGATTTAAAACACCACTATCATCCTAATATGATAAAATAAAACACCGAGAAACTCTCAGCTCTTTTTCCATCAATGTAGCCTTCATCCCAGGCACAATCCAAAGAAATTAGGTTCATCCAACTACTGTACTCCCTCTGTTCATTTTGTATGGCACTTCACTTTTGAGCACACAATTTTAAAAAAATGCAAATGTCTGGAGTAAAATGAATTGAAATTTAAAAAAGTAAAATGAATGGTAGAAATAACCTTAAGACATACCATATTTAGAAGGTGTCAAAATAAAATAAACAACTCAAAATAGTAAGTGTGACAAAAACAGTTGAACGGGGGAATTATTGACAATTACTAATTCAACGAAATACCAAAACAATGAGTGGTCTCCTGACAATCAGCCTGTCCATAAGCTTATGGATAGGTCAGGGATCAATTTGCAATTAATAAAAATTAAGCATACCTTTCCTTACCAAATAGATGAACGAATCACTCTTATTCCCCAAACTCTCATCTTCTGCAAATTTCTCCATCCTCCATTCTTCTTCCTTCACAAACTTCATCTCTTTCCCAAATTTCAATCTCTCTAGCGGAGCCATCTCACCATATGTGTCACTTCATTGAGTCAAGGAGCAGATGAGCCGAACCACCATCGGCGAGCTCCAAAGCTCCGACGTTGACGCCGAAAGCACTTGGAGGATCCAAAATTCCGCCCACATCAAGAGGAGAAGGGAGGGCGAGTTCCAGATCTGATCGAAACAATTTGATTACAATTCTATTAAAATTGGATTTCAACTATATTGTAATTCTTCACATCTAATTGAGGTTGTGTTATTCAATTGCGTTTGATGTGAATAATATTGTTGCTAAAAGTTATACATGTTTGAATTCTGTTGCTATGAACATGTAAAATATATGTGGCAAATATTTTTAAAAAATGAACTGAATGCTGCTGAAATTTTTAGTATATACTATGCACCACTTACCTTATAATACGTATCGTTTGTATTAAAACATGTACTTGTTTTAAAAGCTCTGAATATGAACTACGAAACTTTTCCGGGAGATCATGTATAAGTTAAGTTAAAATTTGAAAATCTAAAATAGCCATATTAACATGCATTGATTACTTTACAACATGTACTATTTATACAAAAACATGCACCTGATTTAAAAATGTCAATTTCTTTTATGAATAGCAAAACTTTGATAGGAGGTAGTGCACCAGTTACCTTATGAATCATTCATGTTTTGTTAAAATATGGATATGTTAGTCTACAACTAGTATTTTTTATAGTATACTACAGAAAAGATGTTATATAATTTTGTAATTTTGTAATAAAAATTTCCACATGAACTTCATTTGATTCCTTACAATGTGTACTAATTACATTAAAACTTCTATTTGTTTTCAAACACGGGAGTAAATTTTCCTG
>JAULKM010065020.1:0-12169 GCA_032355605.1 Rubia tinctorum | reverse complement strand
CCGCTGCCGAGGATCGAACCTGGGATGACTGCAAATCCACCCATCTCCCAACCACTGGGGTACACCCGTGGGTGTATCCGAGTTTTATGGGAGGATGATGGATGGTGGGTTGCAAAGTAATAATGCAACTACCGCATATAAATTTCTTATTACTCACTAACACAAATAAGAGAAAAGTGATTTTACAATCATACTTACTTGACATAAGTGTCAATATAACCTTTTAATAATTGAAAGTGCAGATATAACCCTACCTAGGTGATGTAAGTGCCAATATAACCCTATAAGTGGTCCGGCGGTGGTCCCACGGTGGCCCGACGGACCACCGGTGAAAATCCGACAAAAATTCGGCGGTCCGGTGGTGGTCCGGCGGTGGCCCGGCGGTGGCCCAGTGGCGGTCCGACGGAAATGGGTATGGGGGTTATATTGACACTTACATCAACTACGTAGGGTTATATCTGCACTAAAAATTATCTGAGGGTTATATTGACACTTATGTCAAGTAGGTAGGGTTATATTAACACTTATGTCAAGTATGTAGGGTTATATTGATATATATCCCCACAAATAAACATGGAAGAAAAGTATGGTTCGTATCAACATGGGAAAATGACCAATCATGCACTTAATGTAGAATGTAGAAATGTATATCACTAAGATAAATCTTAGTGTTTGCTAATTAATATATAATGGGGGTATTGTAATAAGTTACCACCACAAAAACTAAGAAAATGAATAAAAGCTAAAGACCTCCGAGAACATGCATCGAATTTGATTGATGTTCACTTCCACTTTATCAATTGATCATTCGAATACACTGGATTATGCAACAATCAGTCACACTGCATTCCTTGAAATCAGATGATTATCATGAGTAAAGAGTTAAAAATATCACTGTAGAAAGGTAGAAGTTTCAATCAATTATTCCCAAGCAGTAGGCTACTACAACCATAAATTAATCTACATACATAAAAAATCTAATATAAGGAAGAAGAAAAGGGGAAAAGATGAAGAACACGGATTTTTTAACCCCAAAGTCAAACTACCAAACAAATTTGGATAAGATCCCTTCAGTAGTCCAAACATTCAAAGCGATAGTTGATCAAGTCAAAGTTTTCACCGGCCCTTCGTGGATCGTGGATATTCTCACCATCCACGTAATGGTGCGGTATTAGCTTCTGGTCGTTGGTTGCAGATCGTGGACATTCTCACGGGCTGTGAGATGAAATTTCTAGCTTCTTCTCTTCCTCGCTCCTTTGTTGCCATCTGTTTGGGAGCTCTTGTATTCAATTTTTGTAGTACTCCCAGAGGAAAATATAGAAAAGCTACCTATGGACCTCAATTGGTTTTGAATCCCACTCAAAATATTGCTTCTTTATGGCACTTCTTCGCTCCATTGCTCATTTGGAATGATTTCTTGCTCCTTTATTATGTAGCTTGGTTCTTTGACAAAATGAGTTTCAAAACATCACTTGAAAAGCTTCCAAAACTTTCTAGTATTAAACTCAATATTCCTCCCGTAATGGGTCTGGTTTAGTGGTAAGCCACACGCTTTGTAACTGAGAGATCCAGGATTCAAAACACACCCCATCAAGAATTGTGAATGTTAGAGCAATTCCTTACTAGGGATTACCTATCGTCATGAGACTGTATCGGTGGTCGCCGCTATGGTTTCCCAACCTACATGTGGTCGATGATGGTGAGATCGTGGTGGTTCTGGCTTTGTTGACAACGGTTTGTTGGTGGTGCAACGTTTGAGTGTTCTCAAGAGGGCATCCCTAGCTATCAAATGGATGAAGTTTCATGTTACTCTGAGTTTCAACAGATTCAATGGTGGTGTCTCCTAATTAGGTCCTAAATTAGGATGCTAATATGTAATTTGGTTGATTGTATGTAACATTTAAAAAAAACTCAATATTCCTCGGATAAGGCGGGATGACAGAGTCATGTCATTTTTCCTTCTAAACTCATAATAAGCAGAAGAAGTTGGGAGATAAAAACTAACAAACCATTTATAAACATTCCAAGAGTAATTCATCAAATATTTTCAAAACTAATGTCTAAATTTCCCCATACTAAAAGTCTATTATGTGCTAAAAATGAAGTATAACTTAGACACATCAATTTTCCCTATACTTAAACCTTACTCATCTTCAAGTAAATAGAATGAAAATTCTAAGGTCTAAGAACAAGAAAAATAATAAAAGTCCCAAAAATTTCCGAAGTCATACTCCTAACACTCTAAACAAAGTATCACGTGGTTTGAATCATAGCACCACATAGAGCTATCACAAAGAACTCTCATCAAGCCAAAAGCAAAAAACAAAAGCTATGAATTCCCAACACTTAATTTAAACAAAAGTTCCACAAAATTGGCAACCAATGAGTGTGTTTGACAAAGTTGTGATTATAAGAAAAACTGAATTATTTTGAAAGAAGAGGGAGACCAGATTATGCTTTTCTCACAAAAATAGTTTATGCTTTCAAAATAAGTTACACTTTAGCACTTTACCAAACACTAAAAAATGTTTTGCTTATAAGAAAGATAACTTAAATATGTTCAGCAAATCTGTGCTCATAAGCAAAAATGACTTATTTTGAAAGAAAAGGGAGGTCACCTTCTTCTTTTCCCCCAAAAATAGTTTTCACTTTCAAAATAAGTTGTTTTTAGCACTTTACCAAACATAAAAAAATGCTTTGCTTATAAACAAAGTAACTTATAAGGTATGCCAAACAGAGCCTATAAACTCTGCCAAACAGAGCCTATAAGACCTCATCCTTCCCCCAAAACACGAGATTTGGTTAATTGACCAGAAAAACCATTTTACTCTAATACGACTCTTTATCCTTGTAACAATGCGAAAATTTGGGTCGTCAAAAATAATTATTCTCCTTCTCACTAAACATTAATATATAGTGATAAGTAGAAGTCGTGTCCACAGAGAAAAGAGTATATTTTTAGAAGGGTAATATACAAATTTAATCCTATTATTTTTTGAAAGTGTCAATAAACACTGTAAAATTTAAAAGTACGATTCTAACCCTATGTTTACAGCAAATGTGCCGATATAACCTTTTTTGCACTATTCCAGCATTGACCTGACATTTTCAGGCACTAACCAAACCTAAAAATACTAAAATACCCCTAGTTTTAAAACAAAAAACTTAATGAAAAAAATACCCCTCGCTTTCTTCTTCTACTTCTTCATCTCCAAAACCTACTATGGCGTTGCTCCACCGTGCTCTTCTGCTGCTCCGCTGTGCGCCGCCACCTATCCCTAAGCACTCCTCGCCACTCTTAGCCCTAAGCCCCGCCACTTCCGCTCCGCCGTGCACAGCTGCCAACCCCAGCCCTAAGCCCTCCCGCTACCCCTAACCATAATCCCCGCCGCCATCGCCGCCTACCCCAGCCCCGTCACCCCTAGCTCTAAGCCCTCCCAGATTCCTCAATTTCACATCCCTGGTACCAACCAAACCCTAAAGCTTCGAATTAAAACCCTAACCTCCGCCCTGACATACCACCACCACTTCCTCCTCAACGATCGCGCTTTGCAGGAATATGACCATCAAACCCTCAACCTATCCCCATCGGGAAGTTTTTCAATGCAAATCTCGGCGCAGCTCCCGGGCGGATTCTGGTCGCTGCTGAGAGGATCTGCGACGAAAGCGGGTCAGAAGAAGGCTAAAAACTTCAAAGCGTGTAGGGAGAAGAAGATCGAGGATTTGAAGGCCGGGGCGGAGGAGTGGATGCGGGAGAAGGTGACTGAGGAGTATCCGAAGAAGAAGGCGAAGGAGCCGGCGGTGAAGAGAGGAAGATGGTGGTGAAGAGAGGGAGAATGAAGCGTGTGAGTTTTTGTGATAGAGGAAGGTAAAATTGTCATTTCAAATTTTTTGTTTTTCTAAATATTTTAAATTAGGGGTGTAATGGTAATTTTATTGGGTTTCATCCAAATTCATGTTGTCAGGGTTAGATTGACACTTTTTACCAAACAATAAGGCTAGATTGTACTTTTAGATTTTACAGGATTATATTGGCATTTTCAACCAAAACTAGTGTCTATCTCGTCTCCACCTACAATGTCTTCAAGCAAGCTTATAGTCTCGTGTCGTCTGTTTCTCTTTGTTCAGCTTCCCCATTTCCTTTACTATATGTTCTTAATGCTCATCATATGGTTACTTGTCTTAAATATGGTTTTTGAAAGCCTCGTCGTCTAATTTTTTTTTAAATGGAAGTTATAGAATTAGAACCTAGTAATTTTAAAAAGGTATTCAAATATTCGCACTGGCGCTAGACTATGCTTGATGAGTTTAATTTAAAATGATACTTGGGATTTGGCACTTCACGACTACAATCGTCATGTACTTGGCTGTAAATGGGTATCTAAAATTACATACAATTCTGATGCATGTATGTAGTGGTTCAATTTCTGACTTGTTGTTTTCGGCAGTTACGAACAAAAATTTATTTATTATCTTGAATTTTTTTGTCCTCTTGTGCAACTTACTACTGCTATCTCTCTTAATTGGATTGTTCGTCAATTAGATGTTAAAAATGTCTTCTTACATGGTTTTTTATATGAGGAAGTTTATATATATGCCAACCTGAGGGTTTCACATATCCCTTAAAGCCAAATTACAATTATCATTTACATAAGTCCATATATGAGTTGAAACAGGTTCAACGAGCTTGGTTTTCTCATTTCAGTAATTTTATTTAATATCCATTGGTTTTAATTGCATCACTCATAACGCATATGTGTTTTTTTTTAAAAAAACACTAGGGTCATATGCATATTTTACTTCTTTATGTGGATGATATTGTTCTCACAAGTAGTACTTTTGCTCTAGTTCATAAACTTATTTCTATCTCTCATTTCAGATTGATATGAAGGATCGAGGGGATCTTAATTATTTTCTATGTATTCAGGTGTTGCGTACTCCTCTTGGCATATGTTTTTCGAACTGAAATATGCCTCTGACTTACTAAAGAAATTTCATCGTCATATTATTAAATTGTACGCACACCTAATGCCCTTATAGCTATGTTGTCCTCTGTTGATGGGGATTTTCTTACTAATCACATTGAATATTGCAGTATAGTTTGTGATTTGCAATATTTGACTATAACTCCTCCGAATATTGCTTATGCTGTTTATATGGATTTTCACTTTATGCATGGTCCCTGAACTACTCTTCTACATGATGTGAACAAAATTTTCAAGTATTTGTAGGTTACCTTGGAGTTTGGTCTTTTTCTATAGTCGACGAGCTCCCCAACAGTAGTGGTGGCTTTTTCTAATGCAAATTGGGTTGGTTGTCCTGACAGTTGTCTTTCTGCCATTGGCTATGCCTTTTTCTTAATAAGAATTTGATTTCTTGGCGATCTAAAATATAACCTAATTTGTCCTAACCTTCAATTGAAGATTAATATAGGGTTGTTGCATTCATAGCGGCAGTAACAATTTGGATGCGTCAGTTTGTTGCTGATTTGAGCTATTTTCTTTGTCATCCCATTTTTCTCTATTGTGATAATTAATGTTTCATCCACATATCTTACTGCAAATATGATTCATCGTGATCGTAGCAAGCCTATTGATGTAGACTACCACTTTGTTCATTCGATGGTTCCACATGGAGGTTTTCGTGTCATATATGTCATATACACTTTATAAGTTGTTGATATTTTTAATAAAATTCTTTCTAGTGTTTTATTTTGTAAATATCGTTCCAAAATTTCCATTATTGTACCCTATGAATATTGAGGCAATTTTTTCCAGTCGAAACAAATGTATAACATGAAGTCCATCTGATTTCCAAATTCTCAATTGAAAGTTTATTTCCAAATGCCAATCAAAGTTACAGGGTGGTGTCCTTATTAAGAATTTGATGCATAAATCATAATACAACCAAGTTCTTAGAGAGGTGGAAAAAGCATACAACCACCAGGTTCCGTACTTCGCTAGATAATCAACAGTTTAAAATTGATAACTTCTGAACATACAAAGATAACACTTAGCTTACACCTAAAAGATGTTGTTCTTTCTATTTAACCAATTAAACATGCATCAAGGTCACGACAAGGCGGATCCTTTGGTTCACCCAACAACGTAGTATTAATAAGGAATAGAAACCATTTCCTTGTAGAAAGGTTATTTATGGTAATTTCCTAATAGATTAGATTATAGTTGGTAATTTTTGATAGACTTTATAATTCTATTCATGTTAGACTTTAGTTTGCAACCCTATATATAGTAATCATTATTATTGATGAGGTGTGTCATTGATTAGATATCAATGCATCATTGATTAACCCGATTATATTTATAATAGTATCAGAGCGGGTTAAATCTGGGACCTCTTATCTTTAGTTGTATCTGTGCTACCGCAACCACTCTTACATTCTCCGCCGCCGCCGTGATCTACACCGCCGCACCAGAGGAGCCTAGCGGCGCCGCTGCTCCACTTTGTTATCCATACGCACCACTGCTTCATTCAGTTGCTCTTCTCATGTGCCGCCGCCCCCAAAGATTTCTACAAATACTGTTCTTATTGAAGTTGAAAACTATTCCGCCACTTCTGCCACTAATTCATCGTAGCCACACACAAGGATTTCTATTAATACTGTTCTTTGAAAACTGTTCTGCTACTGCTACTACCGCTAATAAAGTTGAATACTATTATACCGCTTCTACTTCTATTGTTATTGGTGCTACTTCTACTACTACTGAAGTTCAATCCCATTCTACGGAGATTTTTTTTCCAAACCTTTTTGCGATTAGCAATTTCATAATCATTTTCGCAAGTTGGGCATTCCTATTCATCATGCTCCAACTTGAGTGAGGGTAATAAGGAAGAGAAATCCTTTCCTTGTATTAAAGGTTATAGATAGTAATTTCCTAATAGATTAGATTATAGATGGTAATTTTTGATAGACTTTAGAATCCTATTCATGTTAGACTTTTGTTTGTAACCCTATATATATTGTAATCTTCATTATTGATGAGGTGTGTCATTGATTAGATATAAATGCACCATTGATTAACCCGATTATATTTTTTAAGTATCCCCCGGTCAAGCTCTGAATTGATTGATATTGCGTACCGTGCGTTGGTTTTTCTCCCCTTTTGAATGCCTTAACGATTTCCAGAACTCGCTCTGGGGTAATATCTTCATAATAGTTGTATGTGTAACCTTTTTTTGGATTAAAATCGCTAACAGTGGTAGGGATGTTTATTAGAGACCCCAATCCTTAATTTGAGAGAGAGCATTTAGAGTTTACATATAGATGGAACAATATAATTGCCTCACCAAAAGATTGGTCCTGACTACTATTTGTTACATCAAAAAGAAAGAAAGAAAAGAAGGAGATGTGTTTCCAATAGTTTTAATCTCCACCCCATGTTTTAGTTACAACCCTTGGCCAGACATCTCCTTCTTGTGTTAAACAAGAATGGGCAAGAAGTTACAAAAAAGATCACAGGGTTCCACAGGTTTGTTCCATTAGTTATTGGGTGGAAGACTAACCTAGCAGTTTCATCAAGGCTGCAACATTTTTTGGAGTCCCGCGGTAGTAAAAATTTCTGCGAGTGCTCCATGGAACTTGAAAAAAAAGTGTCTGCAGAAGAGAGTGTTCTAATGATGTTTAGAAACGTCCAAGGTAGGCTAGTCTTGGGAAACATGTACTTGAAAAAAACATAGGAAGGAGCAGCAGAGAGTGTTCTAGGCAAGTCTAATTGTGGGAACTGATGCTGCTTCTAGAGTTATAGTTCCTCTCATTTTTTTGTGTGGAAGATCAGATAACGAGCATCTAGAATTCATATTAAATGTAAGAGCATGCTTTGCTAAAATATTCACAGCTTGATTTGACTCTCTGTACACAAAATTCATGTTCAAGCTACTGAGATAAAAAAATTCAGAGTAACATTTTCAGGGAGCTGATCCAGAAATTTTGACATCCCATAACAGCTACTTTGCAATTGGATTCTATAGTAAATTCATTCAAAATAAGATCCCTAGCAATGTGGAACTTAAGGGGGGGGGGGGGGCCCCCCAATGACCCCCAAATGTTATTTTTATTTATAGAGTGATTTGTGGTAAATTTTTTAAAAATAAATATATAATTGGTTAAAATTATATTTCGGCCCTCTTATACTAAAATCCTGGTTCCGCCTTTGCTGAGCATGGCTAGCCCCTAGATTGATAGCTAGAATTTTGGCTTAAATTCTATATGATCCAGGTAAACAATGAATAAAGGCTGTTACTAGGCATCCATTTGGGTCCCTAATTAAAAAAACCTATTCATGCTTTCAGATTCTTACATGCATCCATTTGCACAGCTTCCTATGCAATTTGTATCACAATAGAGAACAAATAATCATTTTCTACCTCATTTTGCTTTACCCCAAGATGATTGAGTAATGCATTCTCAATGTCTCTTGAACCATGTATCATACAAGGTGCTGTATTGCACACCAAAAGGTGGTATTTACCAACCTTCGCCTGGTTGAACGTTGAGTAGAAATTTGCAACTTGATACACGCGAATAGGAGCAACTTCAATAATTCTAGCCATTTTATTCATAGCTGAAACTGGAAGCCATCCTCTTGTTGCTGGGCAAGATCTAGGAGTGTTTTATTTTTACAAGGTTATTAAATTCGACCCAAATGCATATAGGGTGAAAATTCATTTCAGAAGCATATGGGGAGGTCTATTTTGTTTGAACGTGGTCCTGGGGAATCCCTTTTAATGACCCCAGTTTCCACTAGTAGTGGTGATGAGATATTTCCTTGTTGTGTGTAGATTTATTTACCATTTATTCTAATGCGTCCATTTTTAAAACTTTTTTTCTTTTCCAAAGCATAAGTGACTGCTGTGAAATATACAAAATATCATGGTTGAATGCGTCCCCTGTTTTTACTTTTTTTTACTCTTCCAAAACATAGTTGCCGCAAAATAATAATAAAAAATATATGTATTATGGAGTAAAGAAATGACAGCAGTTTGCTTGTAATTTGATAGATTGTGAGATATTATTTCCTTCACCTCAGTTTTGTTATAGTTTCATTGAACTCCCATGGTAGTTGAGGATTATTATCTGGCGTATCTAGGTGATAATTTATGGTAGTGGATAGTGATCGAGAGGTATGGGGGATTTGATGGAAAACATAAAGAATCTTTCAAAGGTGTTAGGAGGCGAGGCGTGCTAGCATTTTGGTGGATCGATTAGCAGCGACGATGGAAGCCGCAGATTGGGGGGATGTATTAGGATATGAGACTAAAATAGAATTTTTTCATGTAAATATAATTAGTGTCAAGACTACGAATTGAATAAGCCACAATTATTCTCATTATTCTACACGTTATTTGTAAAGTCACATGGACTTCATTGATTTATGTGTTGGAATTTGTGAACTAATTTTGAAAAAAGAAAAACATTCCATGTTGGAACATACAGAAAGAATCAGGATTTAATTGATAGAATATTGCGTGATATTGATTTATGGAAGTACAAGGTTTACGCAATATTTGATTTAGATGTGTTGAAGCATAATGGATTTTTGGAAAATCCCTATAATTATGGAATTGGATTTATGGAATATTATGGGATATTTGATAGAAGGATAATCCCATTATTTATGGGATTTAGATATGTTTCAGAAGCAGATAAGGAATAGGAATATTATGGAGATAATCATGAAGAGTTCCGATCTGCTCAAGGCACTATATATTTATGGACGTCAAGGCTGCAACACTAACGAATTTCATTGAGAAAATATCCACTAGGATTTTATATCTTTCCTAGAGTTTTACGAGAGCTAACATTCATATGTTCCAACATACATGACCTGTTGATCAAGTTCATAATCATTTACCTTAATTCCTTTGGAGGAGGAGATTTAGCGTCGATAATTTTGAAGTCAGAGGGAGTCTGATCAAGGCGGATCGGTAGCAAGGGAAGCTTGCAAAATCCACACGTTAATAATTAGAAAAGATAAGTATAGTTGTATGGTGCACTTTGTACTGTATCTTTCTGATTAGTGGATTTATTCTTAACTGAGCCAGACCCAGCAGATGTAGGTGGATTTCACCGAACTGCGTAACCAAGTTTTGTGTGCTCGTGTGCTATTTACTTTACATACTTGGTTAGATAGGATATGTTGGAACATAGGTTTAATAGTTAAGCTAAAACGGTAAACCCAAAATTTAATTTGGTATCAGAGCTAAGTTACTTGTTTTACCTTGGTTGTGTCAAGAAAAGTGTGATCTGGTTTTACCATGACTACAAAGGAATGAGCTTCTGTTTCTCGGCCACCTTTGCTGGAAGGAACAAACTACAATTACTAGAAGGAACGCATGAGAGTCTTTATAAATTCTCTGGATGAACTTGAATGGAACTTTGTTGAAACCGAGTGGAATCATCCAACTAAAGATGAAAAATCCAGCTCTAAGGACCAAGAGGGAGAGTCAAGTTCAAGGAAACAAAAGCTCAATGATAAATCATCTTGGTCTCTAGACAAATTGAAGGCTTCACTGGCTAATTCAAAAGGTTTGAATGCTATCTTCACAGCAGTGGATGAAAATCAATTTAGACTCATTTCTACATGTCATCAGGCTAAGAAAGCATGATATATTTTGTAGACTATACATGAAGGAACCAGTCGAGTACGTGAATCAAACTACAGATGTTGGCTACAAAGTTTGAAGAGTTGAAAATGGAGGAGGATGATGCGATTGCCACATTCAATGGGAAAATCAGAGACATATCTAATATGGCATATCAATTGGGAAAAGTCTACAAGGAAACTAAGCTAGTAAATAATACCTTGAGATCACTGCCTAAGAGATTTTCAATGAAGGTTGTAGCAATTGAAGAAGTTAGAGATGTGTCCACAATGTCCTTGGATGAGTTAATGAGATCACTACAGACGTATGAGATGACTATGGAACAGCCTGCAAAGAAAGCTCAGGAGGAGTTGGCCTTCAGAGTATCTTCATCACGGGATAAGAATGAATCAGATAGTGAGGATGATATTGAAGAAGTTTCTCTCATAACGAAAAATTTCTCAAGGATGCTAAAAAGGTTGGTGAACAAGAAATCAAAAGAAAGAACTAGAGGAAACAGACCTCGTGGATAGAACTTTGGAAATAATCGTGGAATACGTATGGAGCAAGGAAATCAACAATTCTCAAGAAGACAAAATGGCGAAGCAAAACATCAACGAAGAATTCAATGTAGAGAATGTGAAGGTTTTGGACATATCCAGGCTGAATGTGCTAATACCCAGAAGAAGCGAGGAAGATCGTATGTCACCTCATGGAGTGAGGATGAAGATGAAGAGAAAGATGAAGAGGAACTTACCAGCAATTATATTTCATTTGGAGCAAAAGTTCACGATGATACAGATGGTGTGGACATATGTTCCAACACAGATAATATGGTATGTCCAACATAAGTTCTACCGATACTTCCAACGATGATGAAGACCAACCCGTGAGTGATGAAGATATCTACACTGCATATGAAAAAATGTATGACATGTGGATAAATATTGCTGACGCAAACAAGTCCCTGAAGATGGAGAAAAATCAATTGGCCGAGACAGAGAAGGAATTATTAATACTGGTTGAAAAGCTTAAGAATGAAATCGAGGATTTGAAATTGAGATTATAATCTGTAACGGAGAGAGTAGAGATGGCAAAAGCAATAATCAGTAAGCTAAACACTGGCAAGGCAAAGCTCGATAATATTCTGACCATGGGAAAAAGCTATGGAGATCAACAAGGAATCGGCTATGGCAATCCATCATGCAAAATGGGAAATCTCAAGGAATAAATTCAAGACATGAAGAGAAAAGTGATTAAAACCCATCAACGAAAACTTCTCATTTGTAGCTATTGCATGTTTCAAGGCCACACTGAAGAACAATGCCTTAGATTACTCAGAGATATCAGGAATGAACAACAACTGTCTACGTGTTCTGATGCATCCATTTTATACCATGATTTTGGTACCTTCTTATACTCATTTTGGTAGACTTTGATGCTCCGAAGACCCTATTTTACCTTGAATTCTTATTATTAGAGTTGAGAGTGACTTTATCGCTTTTGTCACTTATAATGAGAATTCCGTGAGACAAGGTAAATATAGAGGATTTGAAGACCTTGAAGA